>VMDO01000468.1:0-301173 GCA_007922755.1 Pedetes capensis
GACCCTCTGTACAACAGGCAAAACACTATTATCAGTGCTTCTCTGCTATTCATAGGGTTTTTCAATGGCGGATTGTTTGTTGGGAGTGGGTTGCCAGGTCCTTCTTCCAAGCCTACAGTATCTGGTGTTCCCAGGCAGTCTCCCATCCAAGTACTCACCAGGCCTGACCCTGTTTAGCTTCTGAGATCTGATGCCACAGTGCTACGGCTGCAGGCACTTTTTACTATAGCTGTTGAAAATTTTCAGCCTCAGTTTGAAACATGACCTGGATGACTGGCTATAAATTGTGAATAGTTCTCTTTCTTTGGAAAAGTACAGCTGGGGCATTTGTTCATTTTAGCACATGGCACAAGGAGAAAATACACACCAGACCTGCAGTTAAGTTTTTGACAATGCTAAGGAACAGAAAACAGACTTAACACAGTTGTTGAAGCCAAGCTGGGCACAGTGGCAGCCTCCTGTAATCCTAGCACTCAGGAGACTTGAGATGGAGGATCACAAGTGTGACACCAACTTGGGCTATGTAGCCAGAACTAAAAAAAAATTAAAATTAAAAAAAAAAAAAAAAAAACCAAAAAAAAAAAAAACAACAACTCATCATTGGGCTTAAGATGTTGCCCTCCCTGTGGGTTAAGGGGCTGACTAGGCTTATTCTGTATCCTTGCCTCTTGATTTTCTGCTATGATGGAATACCAACGGATAAGATCCTAGTAGTCTGCCAGACGAGGTCTGTTTGAGCTTTCTCATTCCTCCCTAACGTGATTTTTGAGAAAAATACCTAGTTCACAGTGGTAAGCTGCCTGCATCTGACGGGTAGAATGTCTGTAATCAAAATGCTCCCACCAGCCGGGGGCAGTGGCGCACTCCTGTAATCCCAGAGGCTTAGGAGGCAGAGATTGGAGGATCACAAGTTCAAGACCAGAGGAAGTCTGTGTAACTTAGTGAGACCCTGTCTCAAAAAGTAAAAAAGTGGGTTGGGGGTGCAGCTCAGTGGTTCATCACTTGCATAGCATGCAAGCTGGGGGTTCAACCCCCAGTACCACACACACAAAAAAAAATGCCCCCACCAAAGCACGCTATGAACTAGACCTGATAGTTGAGTTTATTTCAGTAGTCCTCAACAAGGATACCTTGAAGTAAAAAGAAAACTGTTGCTGACAGCATGACTTATTAAACTGCTAAAGATTTCATCTCTTGAGTATTAGGCAGTTCCCAACATATTGGTATATACTGAGGAATGATCCTACAGGAGTTAGTGATACCATGTTGGGAATTGATGTAGAAAACTGAGGTGCCATCTAGCTGTGCAAATCTGACTCTACACAGGACCAAGTGGGAAATGAGAAGAGTTGGGGCCTCTGTAGGAACAACCCAATGAATGGAGGAGGGGCTGCACCCATCTAGGAGCTGAGGAACACGACAAGGTCACAAACACATGAAATCAACTTTAGACAACATTGAATTCATTCCATATTCAGGTTCAGTAACAGTGACATACATCTGCATTACTTTTTAAAGGAATGTCAATATCCATGGATTGTCACTGTAAGAAAACGAAAACACTGAGCTTGACAGAGGGACTAAAAGCATACTGTTTTGGGGATGTTCCCTTGTCAACAAAGCTTCACTTCACCTTTGCCTCAATGAGCAGCATTTTATTCAAAATTATGGACAGTAATTCCTGGGTTTACAGAAATAGAATTGAAGTTTCTATGTATATGTGGAATTTTGTGGAGATGGACATAATCCCACAATCCAATGGACAGAGTTTGGAAGATCATTACATCCAAAGTTTCAACGTAAGCAAGCTACTTTCACAACTTTGTTTCTGTCTTTATATTTTATTATATAGCAAAGTAACCTTCAAATGTCTGACTGCCTAAATCAAGTTATTGAATTATTTACTTTGACTTCACTGCGAAACATTAAGTTTTTCAATGACAGAACTCAATTCAAAGTGAAATACTTTTAAGAATTTGCCTTATTTTTTTTATAACATGTAGATCAATAATCTCAAATTCAGAAAGGTACTCTAAGATAATTGGGTTTGATTATGAATAGATTGTAGAAGTTTCAGGTAGCTCTTACATGAATATTCCATTAGTCTGCTCACTATGGTTGATCAATGACTTTTTAGCTGAAAATACAGGAATCATGATCAAAGGACTTGAACTTTTCTCATTTGAGCTCATTATTAACAAACATTTCCAGTGCTGTTAGCCAACTACTCATTAGGTAAACCGATTTTTTCAAAAGATAAGACTTGATGATATGAAAATTTCTTCCCTCTGATAAATTTTCATCTGGCTAAAACATCAGTATTTTGAGAATTACAATTTTGAGAAAGAGGTTTAGCACATCTCAGTTACAGCTGTCTTACAGAAAGACACTCATCTAGGCACAGCAGGTATGTTTACGTGGATATGAATGACTAGAGTTCACAAGGAATTTTTTTTTTTCGACTTATTTCACACATCCTGAATTTTAGGGTTTAGGTTTACACCTCATTCTGTTTCTTGACATGGCTGGCTTAGTCTGAGCTTTTGAACTTCAAATGAACCTGGCCTGAGTTTAGAGTTTGTAATGAAACCTGAAACTAAGCAAGCTCCTCCTGGTTTCAGCTTAATTGTTAAAGTGTTCATAACTTCAGGGCATAGGAAGCGTATATCTGGCACATCCTAGAAAATCTTTTAATTTTTCAAAGCAGATCTACTATGTGCACAATAATTGACTCCTTGGACATAGCTATTCTGCACTTGGAAAACTGGAAGTTCTCAAGAATACTCGTATTTTCTAGGTCCTAATTTTCCTTCTGCACTTGAGTCCTTAGTTGAGCAAGTTCCTCTTCTAAACTTTTAATGTGCTCCTTAAGTGTGGCCTTGTCTTGCTGAGCTTTTTGATTGGCTTGGCTTCGTGCTTCTTCAATCTTTCTTTCATACCACTTTTCCATCTGGGTAGAAACAGCCTCAAAAAAGTACTGGGTAAGCTCCAGGGCTTGGGAGGTGTCTCGAACCTGAGGGGCATTCTGCTCACTGCCTTCTGCTGGAGGCTGCTGGGCTCGATGCCTTGTTTGCCCACTCTTCCCAGACTTCTTGGTTTGAGTGCCTCTGTTGATGCAGGGCCCAGTCTGCTGATTGCCCTTGGCTGCATCATTCAAGGGTAGCAGGGCTGTTTGGACCTTGACATTCCTTAGCCGGGACGCTGTACAGTCAGAGGAAGACAGCTCCTGCTGGAGCCTGTGGGTGGCAGTGGAGCAGAGGGCCTTTTCCTTGGGCCTGACCACCTGAGAAGAGCTGTCAGAAGCTGCTACTGGATCTATAGTCATCACTGATTGATCCACTCCTGGTGGCAGGGGAAAACAAACATCAGAGCAAATCCACATTCACCCTGCCATGTGGCAGTTGAGACTTCTGAGAATCTTATAAACCTACTCAATTACTACCCACGATATGCATCCTCTCTGTCGTGTTTTTAACCTTTGAGCCCTGCTTTAGTCTTCATCTCCCAAGATTATCATTTTGGCTTGTCAGGGCCCTCATGGATTCTGTGTTAGCCACATGGGTGGCATCTAAGCCAAAAAACTTGTCACTTTTCCATTAGATTGTCTCAATCTACTCCAGAAGTTCCTGGGTCTCATTTCTTAATGCCTTTGGATGATACAATTCACAACAGAATGGGCATTTATCTATGAAAATGAGTATCCCTATTCTTTTAATTTCTGGGCTGTAAAACCAGTATACCAGTTTCTTCACCCAAGTTTCAATTTAGAAAAGTGGTCCTATTCCCCATACCCATTGCTCCATAATAGGCTCCATAACTAATCCTAGCATGAACACTTTGCTCAAAATATTTCCCAACTTGTTACAGCAAAAAGAAGCTAAAATTATAGTTCTGGATCTGGCTGGGATTAACACAAGACACTCAATATAGTGAAGTCCTCCCTCCCCCCACTGGGGCCTAATTACCAGGCTCTGAATGTCCTCAAAATTGTCATCATTGACTGTGATCACTGTGGACAATACAAATATGCTTTGCTTGAAGAATCTCTTATCTAGCCCTTAGGGCAAGTTCAATACATGAACTATTGCTCATTGAGGCTTTATATAGTTAAGACAAAGGTGAAAGGCCAATCAAGAAGAAAGGTGCAAAGAGCATACAGGGAGAGAGTCCTGCCGTGCAGACGGTCAGTCAGCACTGCTTGTTTGGGGGTTCTTTCTGACCTCATCCATATTGTACCTGAAGCACTGTTATTACCAATCAGTAGTTTTTATTTTTTCATCTGAATTTTTTTGTATTTTTTTTTCCTAGAAGTCCTGGGATTCAAATCCAGGGCCTTGTGCTTGCTAGGCAAGTGCTTTACCACTGAGCTACATCCTCAGCCTCTCAAATATGTTTGAATATTTAATTAAGAATGCTTTATTAACATATGGGAAGTGGATATGTAGTTGTTAGCAAAGCATACTCCTTGCCCAGTGTTAAGGTTTGGATCTAAAATGTCCCCTAAAGGTCATGTGTTTGAACATCTCGTCCCCAGGTGATGGCACTGTTTGTGAAGGTCATGAAACTTTGGAAGGGAGAATTCTAGCTTTGCAGAAGCAGCTCCCTCAGGCCTGGCCTTGGGAGCTTCCTCAGGACCTGTGGGTCTGGTAGTTCTCTGCTTTTGATCCTCCATGACATGAGGTTATCTGCCACAGCCCTGCCACGTGCCACCACCACACCTACTCTGCTACCATTATAAACTGTGATCCTCTAACTATGTGCCCCCAATAAATATTTCCTCTCAGTTTACTTCAATCAGTTTCTCTGCTACAACAACATACCAGCTTACTAATACACCACAGGCTCTTCATGTGGACTTCCTTCAGGTCAGGAGAGAATAAGATTTGGGGGTTTCAGTACCTTCACACAGGGAGCTGTCTCTGAATGTGGGTTACCTGTAGAGGAGTCGCAAGTAGATGGTGTAGATTTAGACCTGGAGGTCCTGGAATCTCCAGAAAGCTTCAGTTCCAGATTCTGAATCTTTAACATGCACCAGGTTTTTAATTCATCCACCAAAGACATCTAAGAATGATTAATTAGCACGTAAAAGAATCAGGTGAATTTGATAAGTAGTTTATAAATTAAAGTGTCAAGAATGAACTTCTGGCCAGGTACCATGGCACATCCCTGTAATCCCAGCAACTCAGAGGCTGAGGCAGGAGGATCTCAAGTTTGAGGACAGGGGCAGCCTGTGGAACTTAAGTGAGACTCTGTCTCAAATTTTTTAAAAAGGGGGATAGGGGTGCAGCTCAGTGGTAAGAGTACTTGCCTAACATGTGTGAGGCCCTGGTTTCATTGTCTAGTACTAAGGGAAAAGATGAAACTCTGAATTGTGATAGATGAAGTGACCTTTGGTTTTTTGTTTGAGATAGGGCTAGGATTACAGATGTGTGCCATCATGCCTGGATTGAGGTAACCATTTTGAGAAACCTAAAAGCTGTGGAGCCTGCAGCTGTAGCACTGTGGCTTCTGATCCCGTCAGATCTTGGAAGCTAAGCAGGGTCGGACCTGGTTAGTTCTTGGATGGGAGACTGCCTGGGAACACCAGGTGCTGTAGGTTTGGGAGAAGGACCCAGCAACCCACTCCCAAAAATCAATCCGCCATTGAAAACCCTGGAGAAGCACTGACAATAGTGTTTCACCTGTTGTATGTAGGGTCGCTATGAGTCGGATACTGACTCGACAGCACCTAACAACAACAAAAGCTGTGGATGACCCATCTTCCTATAAGCCATACCTAGCACCCAATCTGAGAACCATCTATAATCTTCATTAAGTGAGTTAGAGCCACTTTGAACTCAAATGTCCAGAAGCCAGCCAAATCTTCCAAATCAAGCATTTCTAGCTTCTTAAAAAGCATGAACTCAGCCGGGTGCGGTGGTGAACACCTGTAATCCCAGCAACTTGGGAGGCAGAGGTAGGAGTATCACAAGTTTGAGACCAGAAGCAATCTGCATACTTTAGCAAGACCCTGTCTCAAAAAAGTAGAAAAATGGGTTAGGGGTGGTACAGCACTTGGAAAGCATGCAAGCACAAGGCCCTGGGCTCAACCCCTAGTACTAAAAAAAAAGAAAAAAAGAAAAAAAAGCATGAACTCTCAACACTCCTAAGTGCTCAGTCCACAACTGTTGTCTCGAGTAGACAGTAGGTTCCCTGAGGAAGGGACCCAAGTATTGTTCAAGAACAGTGCAAAGGCCCAGTGTGCTCCCAATACATAGAATTCACTCAGGACACAGGTGACTTTTGCCCTAGCAGGCTTAGTCTCCACCTATTCCCAGTATATCCAACAGATCCACAGTCAACTCCAGGTTCTTTGCTATTAACTTTATTTGGGGATTACAAAAATAATATGCTATCTAATGCAAATGCTCTTCCTCAGCCTCTGAGTTTTCAATGATAGGTCTGAATTTTTAACTTGGTGGACATGTGGTAAATCCTAAGTGAGAGACTGACAAATACTGGTTTTTACCTGTCTTTTCTCTCCTTCATGCTTCTCAGCATCTGAGTGCTGCTGAAGGCGATTCAGGCACTCTGTTCTCTCCGCTGAGAGTCGCTCAACAATCAACTTGTCCAAAACACGCATCTAGGATTCAAGGGAACAGAACACATGCTGAGATGGAAGGATGGGCCCCAGTCTTTCCACCTGTGAGAACAAGCTCAGGCATCAAGCGGGGAATAGAAAGCACGGAAGCAAATGTCAACTCCTCATTGTATTTTCATCTAATGTTCATGGAACTCTAGCTTTTCAGAATTCTAATAAGGCCAGTGTCGACTCCTTTTCTCATTTGTTCAAGTCCTAAGGGTTTAAGACTATGAATGCACTATAAATTTACAACTTGAACAAACGCAGAGCTTGTAAGCAAAGAAGAACTTTTAAAGGCCTTATAACATTTGTTTCAAGACTATTATTAGGAATAACTCTCTCTAAAAACAAGGGGCTATTCCCTTACTCTACCCAATCCTCACAATGATGAAAACGTTAAAAGCTGCCCCAGAGGTAGTGAACAAGCTGCATATTCAGGGGTCTCAGCTAGCTTTCCCAGGGAGCAGGCACTTTTGTTACTTCACTAAAAGTAGTCAAAGCATGTGTAGAAAGGGTGTGGAAGGCACTTAAATGATTGCCTTAGAGAGCAAGTGATTGTCACCTTTTAGTCATGTACCCTCCTGGGGCACCTCTTCATCCTGACATTTCTCGTAGGGCCCTAACACCTAGCTGGGCCGAAGTTTCACTATGTTGATAAGGTCTGAAAAAGGAATGGAGCCAGCCCACGAGGGCTACTGGTGAGCTCCTTCCCTGTGGGCAGTGCACATGGCATTCCACACAGAGACGTTCACAAAAGTTAAAGACACATCAGCTCTGGAGCTGTGGGAGCATCTTCCATTCTGACTCTGTAGTCCCTATGGTTGTCTGTGAACTGTTCTCCCTGTCTCCAAGGACTGACCTCTTGCCCCTCCTCATCCTCTTATGCCAAGAGCAGCCATGTGTATGATGGGCTTGTTTGCAGGTCACAGTGGACTGACTCAAACATGAGCTGACCCATGCTGGGCCTGAGTCCTGTTCCTGCCTCTTGTAATGATGACTGACCCTATGTCCCAATCTGTTGGCTTTGAACCGAAGAGAGTTCTCTATGGGTGCAGGTTAGCTGGCGTGGATTTTCTATACACAAAACAGTCTGAGCTAATACATTATGACCATAAGATTTTTCAAATGGACTTTCCACAAAATGCAAATACCAAGTAAATCTTAAAAATGTTCAACTTCACCAGTAAACAAGGAAATTAAATAATACAGCCTTATTTTAGCCAAAACTTTAAAAAAATATTTTTTATATATTTTTCATTTTTATTTTTGTGGTACTTTGGGGTTGAATTCAAATCCTTGTACATACTTTGCAAGTGCTCTACCTGTAGGCTGCACCCCCAGCCCCTTTTTATCTTATTTTTTAAGTCAGGGTCTCGCCAAATTAAGCAGGCTCCCTCTGGCCTCAAACTCATGATCCTCCTGCCTCCACCTCTCAAATTGCTGGACTTATAGGCATGCATCACCGTGCCTGGCTAAAAAATGATAATATTCAATGATGGTAAGGATTTAAGACAGAAACTCAGACACTGCTGATAGCATATAAACTGGTACAGCTTTTCTACTAAGTAATTTTCCAGTATTTATCAAAAACATTACAGATTAACATTGGACCCAGTCTTCCTAATTCTGAGCAAAAAATCCAAGAAGCAGCCAAAAAATTATGCATATAAATGTTCATCTTAGCATTATATGGGAAAAAGTCTAATAATAGGAAACGGTTAAATAAGTTACATTGTATTAATCTGATGGAGTATTATGAAGTTAAAGACATGACACCATACTAAGCGAAAAAACCAGGAAGCAAAATATTATTCTTCCATACATAGGAATAGTATATTGTCATTACAAAGCACAATGTAGCTCTTCATTTCTAAGGCAAATTACTAGAGAAAAAAAGCTGCCCCAAACAGCATGGTTCCACCATTTTTTGCTTAAAAGAGATTATTATGGTCATGCACGGTGGCATACACCTGTAATCCCAGCAGCTTGGGAGGCAGAGGCAGGAGGAGCACAAGTTTGAACCAAAGGCAGTCTGTGCAACTTAGCAAGACTATCTCAAAAAGAAAAAAAAAAAAAAAAAAAAGGCCTGGGGGTGCAGTTCAGTGGTCCAGCACTTGCAAAGCATGCAAATGTGAGGCCCTGGATTCAACCCCCAGTACCTCGAAAAAAAAATATTATTATGGAGGTTACAATCTATGAGAGAGAAAACCTGTGGGTAATGGAAGATATCTCTGGCGAATGTCACTATGATACATTTCTGTAAGTAGAATTTTTTTCCCAAAGTACATGTGTTATTTTGTATGTTTCCTTATTTTTTTTTTTTTTTTTACTGAAAAATCTTACTTATCACACATTTCTTATTAGTGACAATGGGAAAATGTACCTTTACAATGGAGGAATATTGGTGTTAACAACTTAGCCTAGTGATCAAACTTGCTGCTGCTGTTAGGTGCTGTGGAGTCCAACTCATAGCAACCTTACGTACAACAAAACAAAACACTCCTGGACACTGTGCCATGCCCAGCACTGTGTCAGTGCTTCTTTGCTACTCATAGGGTTTTCAATGGCTGTTTTCGGATTGCTTCAGAAGTGGATTGCCATGTCCTTCTCCCATTTTTGCAGCTCTGGAGATTGAAGCCAAGGCCTCAGAGTGCAGAGCAGAACCCTACCAACTGAGCAAAACCCCAGGACCTGATCAAAATTAGTATGAGGCATCACATTAAGCACAAAATGTGATGAAAAAGCACTATTAATATTGGAGTTTATTTCTTCCAGTCTTTTTGTGGCACAATTTGAAGTCTGTACTATTCACTATAAAGCATTCTTGCCAGAAATACTTAACTTCAGGCTAATAACCATCTAAACCAGAAGGTCTCAAACTTTAACGTACAAGCATCATCTGGAGATCTTGAAACACAGGCTGATGGATCCCATCTCAGTGTTTCAGTTCCAGTTAATTAAATTCAATTCAGTAGATCTGGAATGAGGCCAAGAATGTGCTTCACCCACTCCCAAGAGCCCAGGGGATGCTGATGCTGCTGGTCCAGGGACCTCACTTTGAGAACCACTGTTCTAAACCTTTCAGTTTACAGAACAGAAATATAAGGATAGAGGAACAATTTAAGTAACACTGAGAAGTAATTACCAGACAAATCAAGAATACAGCACATCCTATAAACAACTGGCCTAGATGCTTAAAGGAGTTAAAGTCATGCAGACAAAAAGCTGGAAGTACAGTACTGTTCTACATTAAGAGACCACAGAGACCTAACAGTCAAATGCACAGAGTGAATCTATACTGGATCCTAGAATGGGATTAAAAAACAAAATCCAGCTTGGCTGGGCACGGTGGCACACACCTGTAATCCCAGCGGCTTGGGAGGCGGAGGTGGGAGGATCCCAAGTTCGAGACCAGAGGTAGTCTGCATAACTTAGCGAGACCTTGTCTCAAAAAAGTAAAAAAGAAAACGGGCTGGGGGTGCAGTTCAGTGGTCCAGCATTTGCAAGCATGCAGGCGTGAGGCCCTGGGTTCAGCCCCCAGTACCACAAAAAAAAAAAAAAAAAAAAAAAACAGCTTTAAAAAAAACGAGGGGCAGACAATTGAGAAAAACTGAATGTGGACTGGACGTTATGCAATTAGTGTTAATTTTTTTTAGATGTGATGACAGTATTATGGTTATGAAGGACAAAGTCCTTAGTATGCTCTGAAGTCCTGAGAGGTCCTGTGTCAGGATGGTCTGCAACTAAGTCTCCCACAGTTTCAGAGGAAAAAGTAGTGTGGAAGTGAGAGATGAAGCAAATGGAGCAATACACTGCATGTTCTCGAATCTAATCCACACCCTTTCAATGGTTTTTGAGGGCTACAAAATCAGATGAGGATTAGATTAACAGTTGAGACATTAGATTAACAGTGAAGAAAGCTCTTTCACTTGAATCCAATCTACACGTGATTCTAATTCTCATCTGATTATGTAACCCTCTAAAACTGTGGAAAGGTTGGGGATTAGATTTAAGAATGTACAACATTAAGAAATAGTTAAATCTAGATGAGGGTATACAAGCATTCATTATTTTCTTCCGTCAGCTTTTCTCAACATTTGATAATGTCCCAAATAAAAAGCTTGAAAAAGAACAAAATACTGTAGACATTATTCTAATTTTGTGTGCAACAACAAGGGAGTGTAGGGCATGGCATATCAAAAGACGGGAAGAAAATGAACTCTGATATTAATAGCACTTTTTCATCACAGTAGGCTTATACATGATTTATTTTCCATTCTAATTTTTTTTCTCTTTTGGGGTGGGGAAGGTGGGGCTTGTTTTGTATAGTTTTAGACAAGGTCTTGCTATGTGAATCCAGGCTGGGCTGGAACCTGTGTGAGTCCTCCTGCCTCAGCCTCCCCAGTGCTGGGATTACAAATGTGCACCACCACACCCAGCTTGATTTTCATATTTTTAAAAACACTCTAAGAGTACATTATTTTTATAATCAGAAGCAATTTAAGCCTATCTTAAAAAATGTTTAAATGAACTTTAACAAAATTTCATGAACAGGCCTCCTCTCTCACAGTCCACTGGACACACTGAGGGCACAAAGGTGTGCTAAAGCCTATCTATTTTTATTTTTTGGTGCTGGGAGTTGAACTCGATGCCTCATGCATGCTAGGTAAGTGCTCTACCACTCAGCCACATCCCCAGCCCTAAAGTCTTTGTTTTCTACCAGAGCACCTGGCAATCAGAAGGCTGAGCCACTCACTTGGTGCTGGGTCTTGCTCTCCATATGTCCCAGCTTTGTGTTCATCTTATCCTGAACCGACCCAAGCTCTGCTTTTATCTCCTCCACAGTTGCCTCCAACTGGTTCTCCAGCTTGTTGATTAGAGGTTCACAGCGACAACCATTTATGGGCGCCTAGGAGGGAAATGAAAATGAAATCAGTCTCTCCTGCATTTTTTTTTCTCCTTCATTCTTCAACTAATGTTTTGAACACCCCCTGGCAGCATACCAGGGGGATGCAGATGATGGAGGACACAACCTCATCCCTGTCCTAACTTTGGAATGTCTGCCTGGTTCAGCTGTGGGTCCAACAGACACTAAGAAGATTCAGAGGATAAGACATGGTCCCTGTCTTCACTTTGCTTGTATCCACTCTGGGGCCTAAGATTCTGTTACCTAAGGACAGCGCAGAAAGTGCTGTGACTGCACCTGTTTGCTGAGGCCTCAGCGACAGGAGTGGATCTGCACCGTTTCCATGGAGGAAGCCATCTGGCTTATCTCCAAAGCCCACGTTTTACTAAGGCAATGCCAGAAGTGGCCATCAGCCCCCAGGAAGAGTCAGACAGACACGCTTGCTGCAGGCCTCTACGCCCACTTCTGACAGGCCCTGTGGGTACCTGCATCACTTTCCCGTCCTTGCCCCGGTACAGCGTATAGAGCTGGTATGCCCTGAACTCATGGGGCGGAGGCGGGGAAGAACACCGATGCCTGCTCTTCTTTTTAGGGTGATGATGAGTGTGCGAGTTCTTCTGGTGTCCAGGTTGTTGGTCTGCGGGTGGAGTGGGGTCAGACAATGCCGACACCTGTCAGAGAGGAACAGAGGACATCCTTGAGCTCTGTGACATCTAGGGGAGGGACAGCCAGTCAATGGCTCTCATGGATCACTTTTTGACAAAGAACCCCACCTTGCTTTACCTCCTGCTGTTTGACTCAGAGCAACACATTCTCTGCTCTGGCTCCAAAACATCTGAGCCAGTTGGCTATGCTGAATCCCAGGACCCTCCAACAATCGGCCTCCCAGCAATCCCCTCCACTGCTTTCATGAGCCTCCTGACCTTGGGCCTTGACTTTTTCCTATTGTCCTTTGCTCTGGGCTCCGGGGAGGCTGACAGGAAATCTTCTCTGCCTTCCTCTTTTCTCAGCACAGCCTGATCGCTGCTGGGGGTGTCGCCTGCTGAGACACTTCCCTACAGAGGAAAAAGCCCAAACATCTGTTTTGCCTGTGCCTCTGGCCTCTGACACCAACCAGGTAGACTTGCAAGACTCCATCTAATAAAAGGCCAGTGGAAACCTCTAGCAGTGACATCAATTCCAGACACAGGGAACACTGCTTGGTCGTATCAACTGAACATAGGATGCTTTTCCTGTTTAGATGAATATTTAGCTTTTATTTTTTTTACTCAATAATATATTTCATTTGGGACCTAATACTATTTTCTAGAACCCCAGAAACCTATCCTAAACAAATAGGCCTTAGAGAGTATTGGGTCTTTTGCATTTCAACAAAACATAACCCCATGTATTCTGTGAACTTGGATCCTCCACACACACAACTTATGGCAGCGAGTGAGAACCCTCAGAAATGAAAAACATATATTTCTGGTCCTTGTGAGAACACCTACAACTTACTATGTATAATTCACATATAGGAACTTAATTAGAGTTAAAATGCCTTAACCCAGGAAATTGATGAGAGGAGTGTGAAACACCAGATCGAAGAGCAAGTCTTTAGTGATAACATTTTAAGTGCCAAAAGTTGTCTCTATGTCCTAATCTTCTTCCCCCTAACAGCCCTAAGAGGCTTAGAAGGGCTACAATGCACAGCCTTACAAGCTGTTCACTGCACAAGGGCACCTAGCTGAGGGGGTGAGTGGGGAAGGAGGAGCTGAATCCACCTCAGGTTCTATTCACATGTGTGCCCTTTGCAGGGAGGGTCTGCCCAGGGGCATCTATTCCTTGTTTGCACAGAGGAGCTGTATAGGCCAGCACAGCTTTGGCCCATTCTGAGTGGAGCCTAAGGAAACAATCCAGGCCTCAGAGTCCTCCAGAGGCCGCACATACAGGCTGCTACCTGCCCTCGCGGTACACCCAGGATATGGGGGCTGAGCCACAAGACAAGGTCCCAGGCCCCAGGGACACCACGCTTGGAGAGCTACTGCTCTGCCCAAGTGAGGGCACAGCAGCTAGGGCTGACCACATGCAGGGATGAAGGACCCAGACAAGGGGAACTGCTAAATAGGGTGGCAGGGGCCCCAGGCAACACATGAGAGCATAGAATTGGGGATCGTGGGGGTGCAGAGGACATGCAGCCCAAAGGACAGGACAGCCAGCAGTCAGGAGCCCCGAGGGGGCAGGACAGATACCAGGGAGCCGGCCGGCCCAGTGACCACAGGGGATGTTCGGGCGGGAAGACCCCTCACCTTGCTTTGTGCCACCTCATCTCTGGGCACGGACTGCGCCCTCCTTTCTTCCTTGAGCTTCTCTCTCCTTTTCCTCAGGCTTCGCCCACGACTAAAGCGCAAGACCTGAAGGAGGCAAATGGCATCATTACAGAGCATGGCATATCAGCACCAGTCGAGAGACTCCTCCCTGGCCCTGGACCAAGACTGGCACTCTGACCTAACAGAACTTACAGCCTCGTGGGAGAGACCATGAGCAACTCGGGACCTACCATGCCTCCAGGTCCTGTGTTGGGGACCCAGGGATGGGTAGGATACGGTCCCTCATCTCAAGACGCTTAGAGTCTATGATGATAACAACAACAGACGTTTACATGTTGGGCCAGGATGGTCAAGTACATGAGCACAGCTGTGCAGTGCATAACTCCAGGGGACACCATTCATGTAACTAGGATGTAAGTGATGTCCCCTGGAGTCGTGGAACGAGGCAGCCCTGTGCCAGGGATAGGTGCATTCTCTATCTTGGAACACTGGACCTGAACTAGCCCTTGGCCAAACTCTGTCCAAGTCATACTCAATTTAATTCAAACATTATTGAGGTACGTCTATGAGCCATCATACTAACTGTGGCTTCCAAAAGGAGCATGTAGCCTGCCCCTTACAGTGCAGCAAGGTAGAAAGGAACAGGGCATGGAGACCGGACAGATCCAGCTTTGAAACGAGTAGCAGCTGGCTGAAGGGTCTTCAGACAAGTGACTTGACCTCTCTGTGCTCCTTCTCCTCAGATGTAGAGATGGGAGTTGTTGGGATTAACCAAGAGCAAGCAGGCGGCTGGCACACAGTGGACCCTCTGCCACTTCCAGGTGCCTCCCTACTTGCCTCAGAGTTGTTTAATCAGCAGAGGATGTTTGACGACAGAATACAGATCTTCAAGCCGGTGGAAAGCTTCAACTTCTGGCCAAAGTATTTAAGAAGGCAAAAAGATCCTTAGGCCAGAAAGTTTGAGAACCACTGCCCTATGCCATTTCTAACACTAAATTCAGACTCACTAGGAAGTCAAGTCTAATGAAAAAGAGTGACTACTTCTGATTGCTCACCTGATTTGTGGACTCTTAGAACAGGGCACAGCACCTGTTCAGCCTGAAATTCTCTTTCAATTCTCTTTTATGAACCACATCAATCAAATATGACTAGTGATATTCAGAGGTCACTCAAACCCAAAATAATCATCAGCAAAATACCCTCCATTTACCATGTGATTACCAGTGAAAATAGCTTTGCATGGCTTACAGCCTTTCTCAACGAACCGTATCATCTACCAAATATAATGGCATTAATCTTTTCCAGTCTACAGAAATCGTGGAATATTGATCTTGAGGCCTCCAAAAGAAATGTTCTTAGTACCATTGTGGCCCACTAAAATCCAGGTTCAATTAAGAGGCTAAGGCAAAGGGATTTCTTTTTGCAGACAAACAGTAACACTGTTTCTGTAACCACAGATCAACAGAACAGTATACATAAAATTTAATGCATAAGCCTCCTCTGGGTTGAGGATAAGATTTAGCATGTGGAATTATGTGTGAAACAAACTTCCCTAAACATGTTATCCAACTTGTCATTTAGCATGAGTGTGGAAAAACTTAAGTCATTTTTAAACGGAAACAAAAAGAGAAGCACAGGTAACGGTAAAGCTTTTTTCCCTACAAGTGAAGATCTTTGGGCTGTGGAAGACAAATGACAAGTGGATTTAAGAGACATCAGTCTTTATGTGCCTGGGGCATTTTCTGGCCCTACAAAACTTGATGATCTTTGCATAGCTGAGGATGAGGCTGACTGTCTATTAAATTCCCAAATGCTGACGTTTTTCTGTTAGGGTTCATGGATGTGCTTCTGCTGATGATTCTTTACAAAAAACTGGAGTGAAGTGAGGCATTCCACTTCTAGAAGCTTCACACACTGAACCTACCCTCCTACCAGGAATATACAGAACTTCCAGAGACCACTGAGAATGGCTAGCTCCATATATAAGACTGTTCAATTTTGCAAAGGATAAAAATCTTAACCATTCCAGAAACTGCTAGTCATAGTAGGCATGTTTTTAAAACTTAAATAAAACTGAAGGCCATGCAAAACCCTGGGCTAGTTTGGTGTTGAGCAGGGTCGTATTCAGAATCTTTTTTTGAATCCCTGAGACTTTGCCATCTTCTTGCAACATTAGCCAGAATAAGATGGAAAAAACAATCAGTGTTTTCTGTAATGTAATATAGAATAGTGCCAATCTGGAAATAACCTAAATGTCCAACATTAATGGTTTAGCAAAATACTGACAGCAATAAAAAAGAATGCATTTTCCACTGTAATAATAATGAAGACAGCAGAACATTGTCCTATTAGAGCTAAGATAAAAAGCAGAATATAAAAAAGTATATACAATGTAGACTCACTTATAGAAAAACTATAAGGGAAGGTAATATGAAGAAACAGTTATTTCACATGCTGGAATTATGAATACTTTATAAATTATCATTAAAATTCTTTATTGTTACTCAGACGTCAACTTCACCTCAAATAATGACATCATCCATCATTTTTGAATGAAAGTAAAAATTCCATTATTCAATTTTTTAAAAAGGAGAGAAAAGCATACTTAACCACCTCTGTCTGGCCAGAATGGGCCCCTCCCTCCACCTTGCTCTGGGAAATACCTCGCTCAGGAGCGGCACTGGCCGCAACCTCTTCAATCATGGCCCTCTCCTGTAGCGTTTTAAGCTAGAGCTTCTTCCCTGGCTGGGTAGCTGGGAAGTGAGGGTACAGGAAGTGGCGCTAACAATGACCTAGCTCCAGGGAGAAAATGAGGCTGGACTTGAAGTCTTTGGTGCCACCCCTGCAGGAAGCCCATGTGGGTTCCCATATTTGCTACTGCCCACCTTGTAAGCCCAATTTCCTCTTAAGTTCATTTCACTTGGCTTCAACAGATCATAATCAGAGGAATCCCAACTTTGCAGCCCCATAGAATCAGCACCATGGAAAATGCAGTAAATCCTACCTGGGGAGCTTTAGTGAGGAGCAGAGCAACTTCTGGATTGTTGTGGTAGCGGGCAGTCTCCAGCGGGGTCTGGCCTGCCTAAGGAGAGGCACAGGGAGGATGGGTGAGAGAGGGACACCAGCAGCAGGTGACTCCACACTTGGTCACACCCAGCACCTGCAATGTGCTCAGCAAAATACAGCACCACATGAAGGCCCTGCCCTTCAGCCTCACCTCACCTTAGGAGGGCAAGGCCCCTCGAGTTCCTCCTAACTAATGTTGCTCAGCCCTGAGGGCAAGTGTTGACCCAACTGAGCACCAAGGGCTTCAGGCAGCAAAGGGCCAGGGCCCTACCCAGCGAGGTGTGCTTCCTGGAAAAGGAGGTGAGGTGAAACTGTGAAGGCCCAAGGAGCTGCTAGAAAACAAAGAATCATAAAATTCACCCAGCAATGAGCCTTCCCTGGAGAGCAGAGAGGGAGATACCTGGAGGGGCAACTTGGGCCCAGCCACAAGGGGCAGAGTTTCAGGAGCTGGACTGTGAAAAACAGTCATGAACCTATGGTCATAATGGGGTTCTAAGGAGACTATGACTGCAGCTATAGCCCTGTGGTATCCGATCCCGTCAGATCTCGGAAGCTAAGCAGGGTCGGGCCTGGTTAGTACCTGGATGGGAGACCGCCTGGGAACACCAGAAGCTGTAGGCTGGGAGAAGGACCTGGCAACCCCCTCCCAAAACTCAATCTGCCATTGAAAACCCTATGAACGGCAGAGAAGCACTGACAATAGTGTTTCCCCTGTTGTACAGAGGGTCGCTATGAGTCGGATACCGACTGGACGGCACCTAACAACAACAACAACAAGGAGACTACATCAGAAACCAGGAGTGGATATCAGCAGGATTTAGGAGGCAGAAGCTATTCTATGCATTGTTAAAGAGGTGACTGTGCCACCCAGGGCAGGTTCTAAAGCTGTAGAGAAGGGGGCTGGGTGTAGAACTAAGGAAGACCAAGAGCCTCTCGCCAGCTTCAATGCCCCCGAGCCCCACCCTACCCCAGCCCCCTCTGAGCCTTTCAGGGAGCAGAGGCTGAAGGCCAGCCCCAGGGGAAAGGTGGCTGGGCAGATGCAGCTATGGGACCTGGAGAAGAGAGAAGAGAGAACAGAGGAGAGAGGAGAGAGGAGAGAGGGAGACAGAAGAGGGAGGAGAAGGGGAGAGAGGAGAGGAGGAGAGGAGGGAGGAGAGAGGAGGACAGAGGAGAGGAAAGAAGGACAGAGGAGAGGAGAAGAGGAGTGAGGAGTAGAGAGGGAAGAGGAGAAGAGAGGGAAGAGGAGAAGAGAGGAGAGGAGAAAGGAGAGGGAAGGGAAGGCAGGCAAGTTTGGAGAGAGAGGAGGTAGAGTCCTGGGTCTGATTATAACCTGTTGGCCATAAGGCCATTTTTCTGAGGCCCACATGCACTCACAGGCCTGAGACTCCCTCTTGGTGGCATCCACTTGCCAGTTTACCGAGACACCCTGACCTCCCTTCTGCCAAGCTGTGCTCACTGCAGCTCTATGTCTAAATGTGGGCCGTTGGGGCTGCTCAGAGCTGGGGTCCCTCATGTCCACCCCAAGGGCCCAGTGGCTGCAGCTTCAGCAGAGCTCACTGGATCCTTGGACCTTGGGGGAGGAGGGCGGGGTAACTGCACATCCCACCCCAGGAGAGGGTGAGAAAGCCATCAAAACAACTGTTGTAATTCAGCTTACATTGTTCACAATGGTCCCATCTGCTCCAGCTTCCAGTAAGATTTTAACCACCTTCTTATGATTTAGGGCAGCAGCCACGTGAAGAGCCGTGTCTCCAGCCTGCAATCAGAAAAAACGCCTGCTACACCCACCTGAGCCCAGCCCTCAGCTCGGGCTTTCTCATCCCTGGGCCTCTGGCACTCTGCAAAGTCAAATAAGATTTGCCCAAGGCATACATGAGGCCTTTGTTTTAAGCCTTTCTGGGAACTAAATGCCTGAGGCACCCATATCACATTCCGTTCTAACTTCGGAGTCAGCACAGGATTAAATGCAGGGGCCACACACGCCAGGCTGGTTCCTGAGAATGAGGGGCCCAAGGCCTCACTAAGGCAGGATGATAGGCAGAAGCCTGAGGCAGGCAGCCTGGTTGTCTGGAGCTAGGGACCCTGTGCTCCTGACTGGGGAAATCAGAGAACCACTTGGTATCCGAGCACCGGATTGAGCAGAAGCTGTAAAGAATTCTACTTCTAGCACTGGAGGGGTAACAGCCCAGTCCTCAGCCAAGCATGGGGATTTAAAGGGGCTGCTGGGATTCAATCCACCTGTAGGCTCCAGGCTTCTGGGTGGAGACACTGAGCAGCAATGTGACTTAAGACCAAGTGTTTCTACCTCTTACCCTATGGCCAGTAAATAAGTTTTCATATTTTCATTATATGAAAAGTGTTTTCAGACAGCTCTGAAAGAAACAGACAACTGTGACTTAATAGGCTAATTCCAAACTCAAACGCTGTCGTTTCCCAAACAGAATGATATAAACGAACCAGACATATATTGGAGAAGCAAAATAATTCATCCCCCAACCCCCACCAGGTAATCAGGCAAACAGCCTTGATATTTTTTGCATGGGCAGTATGAAAACTCAGTGACTTTGGGGTAGCAGCAAAAATGTTCACTTCTGAGTCATTTGTGTGTGTTGGGGGAAGCTCTGCAGAAGTGGTTTCTGATCTTGGCTGTGTATTGGAAACTACTGGGGAATGTTAAAAAATACTCACACGAGGGTCCCACTCCTGATTTCATTGTTCTGCAGTGTGGGTTGGATGTGGGGAATTTTTTTTTTTTTTTTTTGAGACAGGTTTTCACTATGTTGTTAGGTGCCCTCCTCAAACTCACAATCCCCCTGCCTCAGCCTCACAAGTGTTGGGATTGCATATGCCTTGCTAGGTGGGGAAGGTATTTTATTTTATTTTATCTATTTATTTATTGTGCTGGGAGGCTGAACTCAGGGTGTCATGCATACTTTGCAAGTGCTCTGCCACTGAGCTGCAACTTCAGCCCCTGTTTTATTTTTTAAATTGAGTCAGGGTCTTCCTAAATTATGCAGGCTGCCTCTGGCCTCAAACCTACAATTCTGCCTCTGCATCCCGAGACACTGGGATTTCAGGCTTGTATCACCGCACTCAGCTTGTGTGGGGATCTCTAAAAGCTCCCAGGTAAGTGTCACATGCTGCCAAGGTCGAGAAGCACTGTTGTGGGGGTGGAGGAGCTTTTTTAAAGTGCTATTGCCTGGACCTTGAGCCCAGAGGTTGTGGCTCTTTTAAAGTAGAGTGGGGCCCAGGAATGGTATTTTTTTATTCCCCTATCAACACTCTTATGGAAGCAGAGTCAAAACCACTGTTGTAGAATATATTTAATCTGAACTACAATCAATTTTTTAAAAAATTTCAGATTTGTGCACTCAGTAAAGAAACAAAGCATCATTGAAGTATTAATAAATACCAAGATAATCTACTTCTTTCATCTAAAAAACTACTGAAAATCATTGTACATTTCCAAGGAAGACTGTAATAATCACAGCTTCATTTCAAAGCCCATTAAATGGAACAGATAGAGGTCATGTACCAAATTTTTACAAAAATAAGAGACTCCAGCGGCTCAAATAAAAGTAAGTGGTACTGCAGGGAACAGAACTCAGGAAGTCAAGAGATTCCTAATTCTCTTGTTTCTTTACTAATCCATGCACCTCCCTGCGGGTTTCCTTGTTAAAATCACGTTATAAACAAAACCTACCCCAGAATATCCAAAAAACATTCCATATGCAAATGTGGTGATATGCACAGGGATGATACAGGTATGTTTTCTCTAGGAGGCCAGACAAGGCCAGGACACTGGCACTCAGTGGGACGCCCAGCAGTGCTGCAATCCCAGGCAGGCCAAGGGTAGCACCTCCCAGCAGCCTCTGCTCCGGTCTGTGCCAACCCGCCTGTCAGGTAGCCCTGTGGGAAGGGTGCTGGTGGCCATGAGGAGGATACATGCACTGACCTGGTTCTTTTCATGGACAGAACAGAAAGCACTGAGGAGGAGTCTAATGATGGACAAGTGATTATAGCGCGCAGCAACGTGCAAACAGGTGTCGCCTGCCTGCGGACAGAAATCAAACTCTAAGCACAGTCAGCAGTTACAAACAAAACACAAAAACAAACAGATACTATCATCATTTAAATGCTGGAAAATCACTGGATGTTCTTTACGGAATGAATGTTAACTTGAATGAAGCAACTCTAAACACAGATGCTCTACTCCCAGGCCTTGCAGTCCTGTGGTGCTATGGCTGAGCTCTGCACTTCTGCTAGCTTTCTGCCTGCCCAGAGTGACCCTGTGGTCAACAAGAATCTCTGCTTTCCTGTTTATGAAATGGATGCCTGCTCCTCATGAGACCTTTGGGAAGACCTACCAGGTCTTCCTGGCAGCTATCAGGGATCCAAAGACCCCGGCCTCCACTGCAATCCAAAGGGTCTGGGGTAAACTGAGTTAAGGCCAACACCCAGGCTTTGGAAATAAGCGTTTCCCAGCAGAGAGCCATCAGAGCTTATAGTACCCTGATATATCCTGGGGAGCAAAAGAGCCTGAGGAGCCAATGAACAAGCAGTGGGCACTCAGAAAAACTAAGGATCTTCTTTAAGGAGCACAGACCAAACTGTTGCCAGCAAGACAACAACAGAAGTGCAGACAGAAAGCTGTGACATTCCGCAGCATACTCCTGATGCTTCATTCTGGCTAGAGAACAGCAGCCATTTGGTGTAATTTTCTCCCCAGAAGCCAAGCTCAAGGTTGAGGTTTAGAGCTTTCTAGAAATGCTACAGAATGCTGCCCCCAAATTGAGAGATCTCAGAGATTTATAAGAAAAGCCTCAGATTCTCTTGCCAATGTGTCTTTAAGTAGGAAAGACAGCTTCTTTGTGGAGGAAGGATATGTGGGACCTCTCAGGTCAAGCTTCCCCTATGAACTGCCCCATCAGCTCATGGGAAAGACCCCTCGGTCATCAATAGGCTCCGCCCTTTGAGGAGGCTGGGTCTGGAACAGCATAGGATCTCTCCTGAATGGTACTGTCTCGCATACGCTAATAACAGTACAAAACTCTTAAGCAAGCAGAGTCTTTGTTTATTAAAACATTTTCAAGTTTCCTAGACTGTCCAGGCTAGACCCATGCTAGAAGAAATGGCAAATTGAGAAGCGAAGGGAGAAAGATGGGGAAAAAAGCGGTATTTCTTTTTGTTTCTCTTCCTATCACCTAAATGACCCTTTATGAAATTAGCAAAGAGTGAATCACTTAGAGATCAGCCCCAAATGCATTTGGTATTTTACTGTCTAGCTGTTAATAGTGAAGTAGGCTTTGGGGGTTATTTTCCAACATGAGACAAGAGAGTGCGTGCAAGAAGCCGGTTCTGTTCACCCACGTTATTTTTGAGGTCGGCACGGGAGCCGCCCAACAGGAGGACGCGTGTGCTCTGGGAGTGGCTGTTCTGGCAGGCCAGGTGCAGAGCCGTGTTCCCCGCCTTGGAGAGAGGCAGAGAAGGGAGGACACATTAGCAATACACTTCTGCGCAGACCTGCGGGCCTTGCAGAGGGGCGGTACTTACTCAGGAAGGCAAAGTCAGTGTTCACACTGCCTCCAGATGTGGGTCCCAGCGGGGTCCTCGCTTTAGATGCAAGAATGTTTAATGTGGAATCCAGACAGGCAGGAGGGTCCCGTCTGTCATAAAATCTTGGCTCTGAGCCCTGGCTCTGCTACTCACTAGTAAAAGGCACTGGGCAAAGCTCTTCAAACGCTCAGCCTTGAGATCCTTACCTGGGAAATGGTGCTGGAGCCCTCCCTCCGCAGGCCTGGAGGATGAGTCCCACCTCAGAAGGCATCTTCAGAACCATAAAGAGCTGTGCGTGTTGGCAGCCCTGAATCCCGCCCAACATGGATGGCAGCTGTGGCTTCTCTAGTCCACCCACATGGAGTAAAGAAGGCCAAATGAATGCTTTCTGAAGTGTAGGCTGATGGAATTGACATTTAACTTGTAGGCCTTTATCAAATCTTTTTCTTTTTTTTTTTTTTTTTTTTGGTGTTACTTGGGGGTTGAACCCAGGGCCTCACACATATTTTGCAAGTATGGTACCACTGGACTGCACCCCTAGCCCATTTTTTATCTTGGGATAGGATCTTGCTAAATTGCACAGGCCGCCTCTGGCCTTGACCCTGCCATCCTGCTGCCACCGCCTCCAGAGCTGCTGGAGTTGCAGGTGTGTGCCACCATGCCTGTCTTTTGTATTTTTCTTGAAACATCAAAATTTGAACTGTGAACAAGGTGTCCCACATACAGGCAATAAAGTTGCGTCTTTGACTTATGATAGTGGGACCCTCTTGCTTTTTTTGAAGTCTATCTTCAACGCATCACCTCATCAGAACAATATCCATGATAATCTTGCAGAAAGAATGGCATGACATGGACAGAACCTTTTGATTCTATGGAGACAGGGTCTGCAAGGCTGCCACTAACCTCCAAAGTAACAAGAAAGTAGGTAATGTAATAAGAGACTCGGTGTTGCCTGAGGGTACCCTCCAGACTCGGGAGGTTAAATATGCAAGTCCAGCGTTTGTCCTGCTGGTTGTAAGAGCTGAGTAGGGACTGAAGTTGCATGCGTGCTCGGTGGTCACGCTGCCTGTTTATTGCTTCTCCCTGCCCTCTGGATCTCACATCCTTGTCTGCCCAAATGCCAGGAAATTAGGGCCTAGACTTTTTGAAAAGAGGAGTGAGCTAAATATTTATAAGTAAATAAATAGAGGAAAAATGCATGTCACCTGTGTGCTTACCTCCCCTCCCATACATAACCCTAGCTCCAAGCCTGGAACCTCCAGGAACAGGGAGGATTACAAGCCTGAGGGCTTGGTGAGCGAGTGGTTCTTAATCCACTGCCACACATTAGAATCGGGAGCAGCTTTTCAGACTTATCCGCGTGAGCACTGCTGCAACTCTCCTGGGACTCTGATTACTAGGCCAGAGTGGTGGAGGGGACCTGGCTGGCCCAGCTTTACCACTGAAAACCTCACATTCTGGGAAAGCTCTCAGTCCAGGGCAAACTGGGACAGTTGGTCAGCCTGCATCAGGCCTGATTTGGGCTTTTGGGTGTTTTGTTTTTTGAAATCCTCCCCCTCCATTTTTATTTACTTAGGTTTAAATTTCCCCAGGAAAGTCTAATGTCCAACCAGTTAGAGACCCACTGCTAGACTGTTTCTCAACAATAAAGGGTATGCTCACTTTTTAAATATTCCCAACTTATCTCCAAGTTGTTGGCTTCAAGGCAGTGGTTAAATATGTGCTGAATAAATGAGTGAAATAAAAGGAATCTGATGGCTCTAGAAATACATCATACCAAAATTTACCATGCCAGTAAGAGCATATCAAAGAAAATATCAATTACATGGAAAAACATTTGGATCAAGAAAAGTAAACACCTTAAGTTTGGATATCCTTAAGTTTGGATAAACTTGTGTGCATCCATACCGTAGAGTACTACTCAGCAATAAAAAGGATTTAATTAGTCATACATGTAATGACATGGAGGCATCTCAAACACAGGATTCTAAGTGACAGAAGACAGAAAAGGCTGCATACTACATGGTTCCATTTATATGGCATATTTGAAAAGGGAAAACAAATCTGTTGTTGCCAATGACTGGGCAAGAGTGATAAGGGGACTGCCACCAGAAGAATTTTTCTAGGGTGATGGGAACATTCTATATCTTATATCTTATCTATATCTTATGGAACATTCTATATCTTATATCTATTCTATATCTTCTATACAATAATAACTGTATCTCATAAGATATAGTTATTATTGTATATATTTGTCAAAACCAATAGACTATGATTTCATACCTAAATAAATGAACTTCATGTAAAATTCTTCCTCAAAATCTGACATTAAAAAGTATGACCTACAGTAGAAATGTATAGCAGACATTTCATGCCACCCTAAGTAATGGCTACTGATTTCCCAGACAGGGACTGCTGTATTTGCTGAATAAAAAGGATATTTCTAGAAATTCCCTCAGAGGATATCTGATGCAGAATGTAAAAGTCCCTTTTCTGGAACACTGAGTCACCTTACTGCTTTTGCAACTTTATCTAGAGAGAACTATGTCTTTCCATAATACTTTTGGGACCCTCCATGGGATCAGAGGCATGTGAAGCAGACAGACCCAGGCTAGTTTATGTCTCTTGAGTGTCACAAATGACACCTGTGACTCTACTGGCTCCCAGCTTAAGCTTACTTATCCATGACCCAGGACCCCTACTTCTTGGAGTTGATATCAAGAAAATGGGAGATTCTACACCACCATACATTTGAGACTAAGCACCACTGTGAACTGGCGCCAGCCAAGGTGCCAGGCTCCTCTGGTGAGATTGCCCTCCACAGCCTGCGGCTCTCCCTGAAGCTTCTGACAGCAGAGGGAGCCATGAGAAACATGTGACCAGAAATAGCAACACAGAGCTGTGGGCAGTGCCAAGAGAGAACTGCAGGGGACGTGGTGGTGGCCCTCCAGGAGGGGCAGGCGAGGATTGTTGTTGTTGTTAGGTGCCGTCGAGTAGGTATCCGACTCATAGCGACCCTCATAGGGTTTTCAATGGCTGACTGTTTCGGGATTGCCTTGGGAGTGGATTGCCAGGCCCTTCTCCCATTTTTGCGGTGCTGGGAATTGAACTCGGGACCTCAGAGACTGCAGCGCAGTGCACTACCAACTGAGCCAAATCCCAGCCCCAGGCGAGGATGGGTTATACCTATAGGAGCAGGCACTGGTGGAGACGCAAGCTGGTACCGACAGCGCAAGGGCACATGCTGCGCCTGGGGGAGGTTGGGGGCGTGGGGCTTCTGAGCAGAGGAAGAGCAAGAGGCAGACAGCACCAGACTCCAGAGACTCAGACCGCCATGAGGCTTCTGGAATAACCAGGGATGCTTAAAGTGAGCACAGGGGAGGGACAGAGGAGAGACATGAAGAAAATGTTGAACATGAGCTGAGAGAGGAGACAGAGGAAAATGAGGGAGATGAAACCATCACACTCTAACAAACCAGTGAGAAGGCACCAAGAGGCAGGAGATTTCTAAGGTCAAAGCAGGTCTTCTCACTCCCCGTGGAGATTCCGTTCACTGAGGTATTTCCAGCTTCCAGTTTTGTTTTGTCTTCTAGTACTGGGGGTTGAACCCAGGGCCTCGTGCATGCTAGGTGAGCCTCCTACACTGGGCTGCACCCCAGTCCTTGCCTCTGGCCTCGAACTTGTAATCCTCCTGTCTCAGCCTCCCATGTTGCTGGGATTATAGGCATACGCCATCACACTAGTCTCAGCTTTCATTTTCATGTCCTGCAGCAGGCGAGGCTCAGAGAAGTCACTACATGGGTGGAGGATATTTCAGATGGGGTGGTTTACATTAGATCTGCTGCCTGATGTTGCTGTTGAAGATCCTGCGTGGAGCTATGTGTGAGGGACCTTTCAAAGCTAGAGATACTTGGTTTCAGATCCCACTGTGCCATGAAACTATACACATAACTCAATGTATGTGGTGCTAAATGTACATTTTAGGGAGGCTACTTGTTGATACCTGCAATCCCATGCTACTGCCACCTACACCCCCTTCTGGCACACTGGACTCATTACTCTAGGTGAGGCCACCACCCCATGGTGTCAACTGTACAAGTGCACTGTAGAAATCCTCAGGCTCCTTCAAACACTTGCCACAGACACAGCCTGGCTATCCAGTGACAAAAGAGGGTAAGCCCTTTAGGACTGCTTCTTGCCAGTACTGTAACTAGTACTGTAAAAACTGATAACTGCTTTTTTTTTTATATTTTATTTTATTTTATTAAGAAAGGGTCTCACTGCATGGAATTCGCTGTGTAGAACAGGCTGGCCTCAAACTCACTTCTGTCCTTCTTCCAGAGCCTCCTGAGTGCTTGGATTAAAGGTGTGCACCACCATGCCCAGCAATGCCTATTTTTAAAATAAAATATGTCTCTTCTCCTGACTGTAAAAGAAATCAGTTCACTCTGGAAAGTTTGAGGAAGGCACAAAAATAAAAAAGAAAGAAGAATCAATCAGTCTCAATTCCCATAGACTACTACTATGATGCCCTTCTAGTATTAATTTTTAAATATATATGTTTATATTAAGCACTGAGATTATATGATTTTGTACCTGTCATGTTCTTTCACAACTCAAGAGCATTATCTCCAAAATTATTAATTATATTAATTAATTATATGAGTGAATAATAATTTGGAATTCCTCTCCCTATAGTTTTTTAATATTTTAATTATTGCTATCATAGACATCCTTGAGGGGAATTTTTACCAGCATATTTTACTGCTCTTTAAGAATAGAATCCTAGGAGGGCAGCTATGGGGTAAAGACTTTTTACTCTGGCAGTGCTGGAGACTGAGATGGGGTCTTGTGTGTGCTAGGTAAGCACTGTACGCCCTACATCCCCAGCCTGAGAGAACCATTTTTAAGGCTATTGATTCATCAATTTGTCTCCTTCACATGTCCCCAGCAGTATCTAAGTGAGCCCACTTCACTGTACACTTGCTAAAGTGCTTTGCTCCTATTTTTAATGCCAATTCCCCATTGCTATACTTTAGTGAGGGGCTGGGATTTAGCTCAGTTGGTAGAGCACTGCGCTGCAGTCTCTGAGGTCCCGAGTTCAACTCCCAGCACCGCAAAAATGGGAGAAGGACTTGGCCATCCACTCCCGAGGCAATCCCAAAACAGTCAGCCATTGAAAACCCTATGAGGCTTGCTATGAGTCGAACACAACTCGATAGCACCTAACAACAACATACTTTAGTGACAGTGTCAGATGTCACATCCGTGTCTGGCAGCAGACACAGGGCCTCTCACACCAGCAAGGTCTCAGTGCTGTTAGTTGCTGACATTCCTTGTTCCTGACCTAGGACATCAACCTGCTTCTCCCCTTCTCTGCAAATGAGCCTTCTGCGTGGACTGACCCTGCCAGGTTCTCTGTGGCCTCTGGGCTCGTACTCTGCCCACACAGAGGGAGATGCATGGTCATCCTCACCTGGGAAGGAGGAGTTCTAGCACCTGCTGGGCCTCACCTTGTTCTTGGCAAGCACGTTGGCTCCTGCTTTAATGAGCAGCTTGGCTGACTGGCTGAAACCATGCCAGGATGCTTCGTGCAGGGCTGTATTCCCGTCCTGAGGACACAGGGGGAGAAGGCACATTATCCAAAACCTAATTCTTTCCATTATAACCAACACATCATGAGAGATTTTCATGGTCCATCGCGGAGACTTCCTACACTAGGGTTGTTTGAATCACACAACACCAAAAATGATTTGCACGGCCACTTTCTCCATTTCCCAGAAGGAGTGTGTGATAAGAACCATGCCTAGACAAATAAAAGATAAATGAATTCATAATGTACAACAGGTGCCTTAGGCATTAGGGCTTAAGTCTCTGGGGACCCTCCACTAAGAAAGCTCCAGGGCCCTACAGCAACTGTCTTACAGAAAGCAATGTCCTCGGATGCACACCACCCATTCCTTCTCACTTCCACTGTCCCTTGGGGTCTGCTCTGCTCCTGACATGAAAAAGAACCCTGTACAGTGGGGAAAGAAGCTGGGTGCAGTGGCTCATGCCTGTAACCCCAGCGACTTCCAGGGGCCAGGGGCAGGAGGATCACAAATTCAAGGCCAGAGGCAGCCTGTGTAATTTAGTGAGACTCTGGCTCAAGATAAAAAAATTAAAAATGGGCTGGAGGTGCAGCTCAGTTGTAGAACACAAGGTATGTGTGAGGCCCTGGGTTTAACTCCCAAATATTGCAAAAAATAAAATAAATAAATAGGGAAAGCAGAGTTCAGCTTCACAAGCAACAGGCGCCTGACCAATAGATCTTCCCTGTTTTTTTCACCAAAACTTAATGTTATTCAGGCTTTTTGTTTTGTTTTTGAAGTACTGGGAGGATTGAATGCAGGGCCTTATGCATGGCTTGCAAGCGCTCTACCACTGAGCCACACTCCTAGCCCATTTTTTACTCTTTTATGTTGAGAGAGGGTCTTGTAAGTTACGCAGGCTGCCTCTGGCCTTGGACTTGTGATCCTCCTGCCTCAACCTCCTGACCTGCTGGGATTTCAGGTGTTTGCGACTGCATCTGGCATCATCTAGCTTATTTCTAAAGCCTTGAGGCCTTAAACAGATGAGCAGACATTAAGGAAATAGTGATTTGTAAATAAGATATGTAGCTTTTAAATAAAGACCAACTAATGAACATGGTTCATATTTGGTCAACTTGTTATTGAGATAGAAACAGGGGGGTGGCTGGGAGATGACATTAAGTGCAATGAATTGGGTGGGAAAGGGACAGGGCAAGGAGGGTAGGAGTCACAGGGAGATGATGCCTGGCAGGGCAAGAAGGGACACTCCATGCTGTTCCAGGCCAGGACACTCAGTAGGGCCAGGCCAGGCAAATTCTCTGATTATGTCCAGATCTAGCTTAGTCTTTTTCTCAACCATACATTTTTAGTTTATGAAATATTAATAGATATTTTGAAATCAACACAGAAGCCTTAAGAAAGGCTTACACTAAAACACAAAACCACCTGTAACAAAAAGAAATACCATTTATACATCCTTAAAAAACTGAATCTTAGTGATCTGTTGTCACTGGTTACATTCTGGTTAGCACACATCACCAGTGAAGTGCTAAGATTGTCTGACAATTTAAAAACACTGGGTGAATGTGTAATGTCACTGGGATTCTTTAAGGAAAAAAATGATTTGGCTTAATTTTTTTCTTCCAATAGTTTGAAGAAATTAACTTGCTTGCTTACCTAAAAACCAAAGTAGACAGACCATCTGAGGGTAAATCCTCTGCCCTCTCCAAGCCTACACAGGTCGTTATTTCTAGATTATTTTTCCCTTTACCATTTTGATGTATATGGCTGACACTGTGCCACAGCCCAGAGGGAAGGAATTTAAATAAATCCCACTGGCTGGAATACCAGATTCCCTTTGAGAGAAAATGGGCTGACTTCATCATGTTAAATCCCGAGTGGTAAGACAGGAATGACATCAGAGTGCTCAGAATTGACCAGCGTGCTCCTCGGCTCCCCTCTGCCCTGTTGCCATCACCTTGTCTTGTCTGTCCAGGGCACAGCCCTCCCGGATGAGCGCCGCGATGACCTCGGTGTTTCCCACCACCGTGGCCCGGTGCAAGGCAGTCTGGTCCCCCTGCAAAGTGACACAGAGGAAGGAACAGTGGTCAGCTCTCCCCAGCACCCCTGTGACACTCACACCTCCATCAGACACAAGGGCACCTCCATCCCCACACGGAGCAAACTGGTGACTGAAGGAGGATTTTGTCACCACAGGAAAGGCAAGCTTTGCGGCCTGTCAGACTGCACAGTGCCAGAGCGATTTTGGTCCCAAATCCAAGGGAACCTTAAGTCAACAGCAATAGCCCTTAGCCTCAGATCCACCTCAGAATGAGGGCCAGGCCCTGTCCTGCCCTCCGGGGATATGAGTGTCACATGTGCAGAGTGGGTCTGGGAGCTGGACTGTGTGTGCTATGCAGTTAAAACAGCAAGGCCTTCTCTCTCCCCGACTCAGTCCTGCCGACAGGGTGCCCGCTCTCCAGCTTTAAGAGGGGTATAATTAGTTCCCTGATTGGCACTAGCCAAGAGCAACATAGAGGGTTGCTCTGTTTCATCCAAGGACTCCAGGGACTGCCACCCATCACTGCATATTTCTAAGATGCCTCTTCAGGGATTTCCTGACGATATCCTGATGTGCTGCCTCGGACCCCTCTCCTTTGTGCCTGGATTCCTAGGTTTGCTGTTTTTCTCCTTCAGGTGCCACAGAGACCTTGCCTCTTTCCCCTAATTGCAATGGAGAGAAAGACTAACCACTCCCAGAGAAGGAAGGCCAGGATTGTACTGAGAAAGACTTCCAAATCTCAAAGAACACTATGTATCTATGACAGGCACTCAAGGAAGGCAAGTCAAGGCAAATCAAGTCAAGCCTGTGGACCAGACTCAACGCGGAGATGGGTGAACAGTGTAGAGATTCTCTGGAGGGAAGGAATGAGCTCAGGGACAGGGGATCAGGAGACCCAGGGTGTGCACAGCCTTGGGTAAGATCTTCACCTCGCTGGACCTCAAGATCTTCACTTATAAAAGGTGGGACTGATGATCCCCAAGGCTCCTCCCTCCTCTTTTTGGATTCTGTGATTCACCTGGTAAGATCCATATGAATGAATTTTCCTGACAGAGCACAGAGGGGCGACAGGCACACTCCTGGCACCTCTGGTCTTTAGCCCAGAAGAGGTGAGAGCAACTATTGTAAGACAGGTGACAGAGACTATATTTAAAAAAGGAAGCATTGTTAATTATATGTAGCTTTAACAAAATGCCAAGTCAACTTATTGAACTCCCTGGGATTTATAAAAAACAATGCCCACTAAAGGCATTTAATAACAAAAAAAGTGTTCTGGAGATAGGTGGTGGTGATAATTGCATAAAAATGTGAAGGCACTTAATGCCTCTGACAATACACTCAAAAACAGTCACAGTGATAAATTTTATATTTATATATATAAAATCATAATAAAAACCCTATTTAATCCTAGTCAAAACTCCTATTTGCTTTCTTAAAATTAAAAGTCTTCCTTTAAAAATTTACAAAGGCAAGTAATTTTTGTTTTCTTCCTTATACTTCAATATTTTTCAACTTTTTTTCCCTTTCTTTTTCTTTTTTTTTATGGTCCTGGGGGTTGAACCCAGGGCCTCATGCATGCATGTTTGCAAGTGCTGGACCACTGAGCTGCATCCTAGCCCTTTTTTTTTTTTTTTTTTTTTACTTTTTTTGAGACAGTGTGTCACTAAATTACACAGATTGCCTCTGGTCTCGAATTTGCAATCCTCAGCCTCCCAAGCCGCTGGGATTACAGGCATGCACCACCACGCCCAGCCCAAGTCTTAACTTTTTAAACATTCCACAAGAATCTCTAAAGCTTCCCATTTTCCTAGTGGATTAGTGATGAATTTCCCCAAAGTGGGGCTCAGGTGTGATTCATTACTTCCGACCCACTGAGAAAGACAGCATTTTGCTCTCAGCAAGAGCTGGGAACTTCCAGGACAGTACTGTCTGGGCCAGATCTCCAATTGTTAGAGGCCTTTTACTGATCCCACAAATTATAGGCATTCTACCTAACACTCTTCGTATCAATCAGAATATCCTTTTTATGAGACAAAACTTAACTATTCTGTCTGTGCTGTGCATCAAGGGTGAGCAACAAACCCTGGACACACCAGTCACAGCAGCCACATGTGCCTGACAAATGATCCCACAAAGGGCCCTCCCTGGTTAGGGCACTGTGCAGCCTACGCCTTGCTTCAGACCAAACATTTCACCATGTTCCATGTGCCTCACTGAATCATGAGCTGACACAGCTTTAGCGTGAGCACGGCACCATTATTTATTACTTGTTTTCTTTGTCAATTTCGGAGTACATTTCCAGATGGGTTATCAGGATTTTAGGGCATGTAACTTGTAGTGTGAAGCTGCAGTAAAACCCAATTGTCCCAAGTCAGAGGCCACAGGTGCCTCCTGAATGCCCCTTTCTCTTTGCACTAATTGCCTGTCCCCTTTCTGCTAATCCTTGCAGACAGAGACCTGCTCAGAGCCTGACTTCTTCCTTCCTGGTCCTACTTCCCCATGAGCGGCTGTCCTTGGCTGGATGATCAGCTTTGCTCACATTGGCTGGCATTGGGTCAAGGACTGAGCAAGACATTTCACTGGCTCTTAAGAATCAGCCACTCTTAAGTAACCCAGATGAGAATGAAAGGCTCCAGAGACACAAAACACATGAACTAAGGGCTGCCTCGAGTTGTCACTTCAAACCTACTCTCCCTTGAACGCCACACAAACAGTTTAATGCCCTGAGACCCTCAGCTGAAACAAGGTCAGTCATCTGCAAGTCAGTTCTTGGCTCCTACAAAATTAAAATTTACTCTTTGAAACGTGACACAAAAAAAGATGTGCTCTATACACACAAACGGACCCAAGCAGCAACTTTGACATCATCCTTAATTCTATGTAAACTAAATCAACCATGAAATTCTGAAAAATACAGCTCCCTCAACAGCATTTAATCAGTATTTATTCAGTATTTACATGTATTGGCCCCTACTAGGTGCTAAGTGTCATGACACCTAATTCTCTCTTTGTATTGATAAACCTCACCTAGGATAACTTGCTAATTCGAGGCAGCATGATTGGACCAGAGTTCAAATTCTCAAGGCTTTTTTGCATTCACCCCAAGCTGCTTCCAAGCAGTGCAGACAATTAACCATGGAATAGGTCTCACAAAAAGTGCAGGTGTTTCTGTGGGGTTTGGGCTGCCTCACTGTGCAAGCTAAGTGTTTCCCATAGAGCCTGGGCCACTATAGGCATCCCAAATATATTTGTTGAATGATTAACTACAAAGAAGCAAAGGAAAAATGCTGCAGCCAGAAACTAGGAGAGCCAGACACCTTGCAGTTTGGCGCTTTGATGTGGAACGTGCTGACCTGTTTGCAAACGAACACAAACTGACAGCTCTCAATTTTTCTGAGACATCAGTGTTTCTCACTTTAGAGCTTTGGGACCTCTAAGGTCTAAATCTTTGTTTCAAAATACTTTTATTTCTCTCTCTCATATGATGAAAAACAGTGAGCATTCCACAGCCAAGCTCATGGAAGACATGCATCATGCAAGGGTGGAAGTTGCCCATTTTGGAAGAATGCCCCCCCGGGGGGCACAAGCAGACATGCTGCAAGGAAGCTCAAGACAAGGTAGTGCACAAAGCAAGGTGCTGACCTCTTCTCTCTCTGATCTTCTAGGGCTCTTCCTAGCCTTTCTTCTCTGGTTTCTCTTATTTTTTTCTTCCTTCATGTCTTTTACTGTGGCCACAGGGTCCTTGACTATTTCTGACGTGAGGGCCATGTGATTGTTCACTGACCAATCAGAGATGGCGTTAGAGCTCCACTGAGGGTTGACAGGATTGGCGGGAAGCAAAACAGAATTTGCTCCTGGAGTTGCATATTCTAAAGAACTGGTTTCCGCAGGTTGAGACTCATAATAATCCCACTCCAGGCCACTGGAGGTCATTCTTCAACTAATTCTCAGTCTTTACAATGCCATAAAAATCAGTATCTGTAGAATATGAAGTTAGGAGTAAATTCTTCAGAACATTTACATTCTCTATTTCTACTGACCATCCAGGATAGGTAACTTCTAAAGTCATTTTTTTCCCCAATAGTTAATCTCAAGGCTCTTTTAAAGAGCACAAAGAAATTTCTCCCCCGGGGTCTTGCATACACCAGCATTTCAGGGCATCAATGGTATGGTAAATACACAGAAGACGGCCAAGGTGAACCAATTACCTCAGAATTAGTAAAGGTCAATTCTATCTTCATTTCCAACTGGTTTTTACACTGTTACTGTTGTTTTAATTTACTGTTTTAAGTTATATGAGGGAAGCAAGGTATGTAATGTCTGTCTAGAACAGGGAAAAGACACACGAAAATAAATAATTCCAATAAATGAAAAGCACAGCTGGCTTTCCTTCTGCTCATGTCTCACCTTGGCTGCCTTGAGACAACACCTGCCTGTTTTGCTCCCTACTCTTGCCTGATACAAACAGCAGCAGTCCTAGGGAATTGGCATGGTTTTTGCCACCCGAAAACATGGTGAACCCCAGAGCTCAGGACCTCTGAGCAGGGTTGCTGGGCTGGGTGCAGTGGGTTAGCATGTCTTGCCACCATGGCAAGCAAGGGCTTTAATTATGCAACAAGAAGATGGTTCCACCACGTTTGCACCACAATTCAAAGCCCACCATTCCTGTGGTCTGCACTGCCTGCCTGTCCTTGTATTTTCCTCCTGTCATCTGAGGAGATAATGTGGGTCAGGAAGGGTATGTTAGTCACAGTGTGGAAAAATAAAGTATTATAACCAAGGCAAAAATCAACAGCTTAAAGCCAAATCAGCATCTTTTGAAAATAACATCCTTGGTGACCCACTGGGTTCCAGATATAACCAGAGATTTATGAGAAATGCATGCATAAAACAATGCCACACTTAGTTATTTCTTTCCAAACACTGTCCTTCTCACATGTGAACGTGTTTGCCAAGTTTGAGAACATTGCACAGAGACGCAAGGAAAACTTCAAGCACTTTGGTAAACCACATCCTAGTCCAGGTGAGGGTCTGAAATTTGAATAACACTTTCTGTGATAGTTATTAAAGGTGAATCTGGAAGAGGCTATGATAAAGGTAAACACTAATTTCTGTGTTGCTCACAAAATTTCTTATTTCTTAGAATTCTACATGACTAAGAGATGAAACAGTTTCTGGAAACAGTTTACAGTCACATTTTCACAGGACCTTTTCCTAACAACTCACTAAAGGACAACTTACATGATCACTTCTTAGAGAATTCACCTTCTCCAAAGACCAAACAAAGTAATCCTTTGTACTATGTAACCTGTCATCCAGGCCCTGCTCACAGAGCCAGGAAGGGACAGTTGACCTAGAGAAGCCAATCCGAGTCCTCTCTAGACAACCTGATGGACAGACTCAGAGCTGAGGGGATGGTAGCCCTGTCTGGATACCAGCACTGTGCCAGAGAGAGCTCTTTCTAGAAGTCATCTTTTCTTGGAATGTCCTTTTTCCCCTTATGAGTCCTTTCCAACTAAATGTACTGTGACTAAGAAACCAAGGTGAGAAAAGCAAAAATAAGGCTCTGCCTTTTCTCCAGGGGTAAATTTGGCTAATGACACACATTTCCAGCAGGACTTGCGCACACTCACTGGGGCGTGCGAATTCTTTTGTACTGAAACAGGACACAGGCAAAATGCCCTTGCATGTTCTGCACTTGAATGCTAATAGGTACAGAATGAATTACAATGGGAGAACCATCCCATACTTCCAAACTATAATTTGCTATTGAGAATGGGCTTCAGGGGAGGCCTTCACGAGAAAAGTTCTTGCTTCCACAGGGAGGACAATGGAGCTGAAATGCGCTGGGAGAGCATCTCTTACCCTCCCACCTCATGAGGGTGCCCATCTGTACTGGGGATTTCTAGGCAGACAGGTTCCCCTGCAAACCCCTCCCCTGCTGGAATGATGGCTTCTACTCACATCATCCTGGACATCAAGGTCGCAGCCAGCCTTCAGCAAAATCTGCACCACAGAAAGATGGCCCTTATTGGCAGCAAGGTGCAGGGGGGTCCGGCCATGCTGTTGATGCAAAGCAAATACTAGTTTCAGAACAAGACATCAAAACCTCTCCACTAGGGAGCCAGAGGGCTGGAGCAAGGACGGCACAATGGCTTTTAAGATCACTCTTCCAGGCTTGTTGCTTTGGCAGGAGATCTTTATGAATTTACCCCAAATTCAAATTGTCACAGTTAACCTTGGTCACTGGCATTGTAATCAACAAACAAAAAAGCTTAAAACGTGAAGATTTCCTTTAGTGTATAATTTCTGTCCTGCCTCCCGCCACATGCAGCCAACGAACAAGTAGCAAAATGAGGGCCTTCCTGTCCCCTCATTTTCTCACTGGTGCTAACAGAAGATGAAGCAGCTGGGATGAATCTGACCAGGGCAAGGAGGGGGAGAATGGCAAACTTCAAGCTAATCAGCCCCAGAAAAATCTGGTCAGTAACTCCTTAAAATTAAAAACCACAACCAAACTGATAAAAAGATTCTTTTTTCTTTTTTTAAATTCCTTATAGTACTGGGGGTTGAAGCCAAGGCCTTGCACATGCTAGGCAAGTGCTCCATCGCTGAACCGCACCCCCATCCCTTTTTTATTATCTTGAGACAGGGTCTCGCTAAATTATGCAGGCTGCCTCTGGCTTCAACTCGAGATCCTCCTGCCTCCACCTCCCAAGTCTCTAGGATTACGGGCTTGCACCACCCCACCCAGCTAAAATAGACCTGTTTTGGGGTTGGGTTTTTTTGGAAGGGCAGTACTGGAGATCAAACCTAAGACTTTGTGCAGGCTAGGCAAGTGCTCTCCCACTGAGCTACATCCCCATCCCTTCTCCTTCCTTTTAAAGACAAATTTTAAAATTATGAAGTATTTCAGCCATTTTAAAATATTTTAAAATCCCACCAACCATTTTCAGAAAACATCAGAGAAGCCATTGCTATTCCTTGTTTCCTTGTGAATTCCTCAGATCCTCCCTTCCATCCCTCCCTAGAGCCAACCCCTCTCCCAAATTTGTTACTCATCATTCCTATGCCTTCCATTACTCTTTCATTGCCTGTTTGAAGCCAGAGACAATAGATAAACATTGTTTTGCTTGTTTCAAACCTTATACCAATGGTTAACAAACTACAATATCATTTGGTATTTTTCTTGTCCAATATATATTTTTAAAATTTCTTTTCAGATTGTCATGTGTGTTCCCACCTGTCCTAGTGATAGGCATCTGCTTGTGCCCTGTAGTTTGCTGAATACATCTGTGTGCTCAACTTGTCTGGCATCTGAGTGGATTTTTGGCCCTGAGGCTACATTACAGAGAAGACAGTTTCCTCCAACTGCTGGAAGCACATGGGCTCCTGAGGTGTCATATTGAGGGTACAAAAGTCAGCTCCTGTCACTGCAGCAGAAAAACTAAACAAAACATTTATGGAGGAAAAGGTTGATTGGAAGCTCACAGTTAGAGGATCTTCCCATAATGTGGCAAGATGTGGTGTCAAGGCAGACATCTAGGCAGGTGGTTAGGCTTATGGCACATGACCTCAGGGCATTGTGGGGCACGTGACAGAGAGCAACAGGAGCCATCCCCAGTGACTTGCTTCTGCAAAGCTAAATCCCACCTCCCAAAGTTTCCATGGCCTCCACAAACAGTACCACCAGCTAGGGATAGAATTGTAAAGCATGACCTTTGGGGGACATTTTATATTCAAACCATGACAAAGGGTGACACCCAGAAGCAACAACACTTTGAAGGGTAAATTAGTTTCTGTCCCAAGGACTGACCTTACCAAACTCCACCAACCTCTAAAGGAGACATTCTGTTCCCTTTTCTTTCTCCCTCAGGATTCACTGTGAAGAAGGTTCAAGTATCATTTAACCATGGCCCCACCTACCTAGGTTGAAACATACTGCTGAGGAACAAGGGTCTCATAGAGCCTTGTGTCCTGTTTAGCATCTCAGTAAAGACCCAAAAGCCTCTACTAATATTCTTGCAGAATAAACTCATTTATGATTTCAGTAAAATATTAGTTGCATGAGTAATTAACCATGGAGGAAAATAGAGATAAGAGACAATAAAGGATCTTAATTTCTAGCTGTGAGAAGCAGTAGAATGAGTTTAGAAAGAAAGAGGTCAGAGCTTACTTTAAAATTAGAATTCTTAATTAAGAATAAAGGTACTCCTGAGAAAGTGGGCTATAAAAAGCCTTCATAAAAAAAGCAAGGTCTGAGGTGAGATGAATGACCTTCCTCTGCTGGTGACTGTGCTCAGCCGTGTACTACTTAACCTTGATTCTTTAAATGAAATGACCATAGTGGATCAGATGAAGCAAAATGATTGGGTTTTATTTGCTGGGCCGGGTTTCAGCCTTTGTCTGCCATCACATGTCCTTGTCAAGGATCTCACACCTTGACATTGAATAAGTGACTGTCACAAAGTTTTCTAAGGCTTTCTGAATCACAGGTGAGTTCACCATACGGGTGCGTGTGAGGACATGGGTGTGTCATGAGGAAGCTGACAGTATGTCAAACAAGTGCTTTTTAGAACAACCAGAAAACATGGATCAGGACGGGGAGAGATTGTGTAGAGAAGGTCCTAAGTGGGGCCACAGATGGGGGACCCCAGGGAACGTTCTGGTCAGCATCCATCCATCAGTAGTGGGGAAGCCCAAGGCAGTTCAGAAGCTTGTCCAAGTGAACACAAATAATCAGAAGGCTGTGGTTCTGCTACAGACCAATGACTACATGGCCCCAGAGGTCACAGGCTGAAGTCCACATCTGCATAAGTGGCTTTGGAGGTGGGGCCTTTGGGTGGTAACAGGTCCTAGTGCTGGAGCCTCATGATGGGATGAGCAGAGCACCCTTAGAAGAAAAGGAAAGGGCTTCCTGCCTCTCTTTCCACCAGGTGAGGATACAGCAAGAACGAGCCGTCTGCAAGCCAAAAAGCAGGGTCCTCACCAGATGCTGGGTGCCAGCACCCTGACCTTGTATTTCCCTGTCTCTAGGACTGTGGGAAACAAATGTCTGTTGTTTAAGCACCCAGTCTGTGGTATCTCGTTAGGGAAGCAGGAATGGACTAGACAGGTTCAAACCAGATCACAGCTGGGAAGGGAGCTCTAAAAATGACAAAATACAGACAGGACCGCCCTGGAGTAGAGCCTGTCCTAACCCAGAGTCACCAGGGTCCTCCCTGGGGAGGAAGGAGAGGCCAGAGGCAGCGAAGCTGCACAGCCCTGGTTCAAACTCTAGTACTAACAAATGACACTTGTGTGACACTGTGTACAACCACTTCCTAAGCCTGCTTTCTCATCTGTCAAATTGGAACAGGTAAGATAAACTCAGCTCTGGATAAAGATAGGAGGTAACATCCACCCTTGAATGTGGGTCCCCTTCCTCCCGCTTTCCTGAGGCCCCAACGGAGGCCCCTCCTCCTTGACTCCCCACACCTTCACCTCAGCAAAGACTAGTGAGGTCTGACCACTGTCAAACGGGGCTGGGTCTGGGTGAAGAGTTGGACCTTGGCTCATGCAGGCAGCCAGAGGGGCTGGAGGGAGGTTCCCACCAGGCAGTCCCAATCTGCTCATCTGCTTCCATTCTGAAATGTCACACAAGGTTCCCAGTCTCCACGTCTCTGCTTGGAAAGGCGTTCTTCACCAGGAACACTCTTCCCCAAACTATGCTTTGTCTGATTCTCCCCAAAAAACATGTTCCCAGCCTTCCCCATGCCCACCGCATGTCAAGTCACTCTTAGGAAACCACAACATTCTGGTTTGTTCCCCCTCCCAGTGCTGGGAGTTGAACCCAGGCCCTGGCACATACTTTGCAAGTGCTTTACCACCGAGTGATAAGATGACATCCTTGAAGCATCAGTTTGCCCTCTTTCTGCCCTAATTACTCTCAAAGACTGATTCATTCCAGCTCACCCCAGACACTGGGGGCCAAGGGAGAATGATAGCAAGGAAGCAACAGCAAGAGACAGCAGCAGCTCATGTTTACTGGCTGCTTACGGCATGGCAGGAGCTATCACGGGACTTTTACCTGTGTGCTCATTCGATTCTCCCAGTCACCCTTTAAGGTAGATACCATTGTTAAGCCTATTTTACAAATGAGGAAACTAAGGCATGGAGTGACACTGTCATTTGTTTGGCAGTATGGACTCACCCCTTAGGCCATCTGACCCCAGTCCCTGTGGTCTCACCCTGGTGATACTGGGGGTGATTTCCTCTGGTGGCAGTGGAGGGGGGCCAGTGTCCATATCTCAACTCTCAGAAATCTTCCAGGTTCTTGACACTGACCTCTAGGGTTCCTTAGAAATAACCTGGTTTCCTTAGAACCTCAAGGATGAGCAGAGGTTTTCTATTTTTTCTGTGCACTTGAGTCTCCTGGAAGGTTGGTCTGTCTGTCCCTCTATCTATACTGCAGGCTAAGTCCCTGCTCTAGCGTCTCCCAGGCACTGGTCTTTATACTACCTCGCTGGTGGCTCTGATGTGTGGTGGATGAGAGGAGGAGGGGCCAGGACAAGCAGTCCCGGAGCAGCCCTCTGGCTGACCTGTCAGCCTGGGCCTGCCCCAGCAAGAGCCATTCCTCCGTGTGTATACAAGACAATGACATCACTGAAAAACTGGAAAGGAAAAGAAAATCTCTAATTCCATAACCCAATTCAACCAGTATCTTTAGCCAATCTTTTTGAGAGTATCCCTTCTATTGATGCTTTTGCAGAGTTATATTCATTTTTATTTTTAGTGGTACTGGGGAATTGAACCTGGGGTATGTGCTCTACCACTGAACTGCACCTCCATCCCTTTTTTTTTTTGGGGGGGGGGCGGGTACTGGGAGGTTGAACCCAGGGCCTCACATTTGCATGCTTTGCAAGTGCTGGACCACTGAGTTGCACCCCCAGCCCATTTTTTTTAACTTTTTCAGACATGGGCTCACTAAATTACACAGACTGCCTCTGGTCTCGAACTTGTAATCCTCCTGCCTCTGCCTCCCAACTCCATCCCTTTTTATAGTTTTTATCTTGAGACAGGGTCTCACTAAATTACCAGGCTGCCTCTGGCCTCGAACTTGTGATCCTCCTGCCTCTTCCTCCTGATTTGCTGGGATTACAGGTGTGCACCGCCAAGCCCAGCTTCCAGAGTTTTATTCACAAGTCACCTAAAACTGTCTTGCTTTTTACAATGGTATTATGCCTTAAGCCAGTGGTTCTTGAACTTTACTGGGCAGCAGAATCCCTCAGGGGGCTTCTTAAAACACAGGTGGCTGCGCCCCCTCTGCAGAGTTTCTGTCTGTAAGTCTGGAGTGGAGCCTGAGAATTTGTATTTCTAATAAGTTCCTGGGAGGTAGATAGTGCAAGTCTGGGACCCCATTTTGAGAGCTACAGGCTTAAACGACTGCCTTTCAGCTCTTTTGAACATTGTTGTTGTTGTTAGGTGCCTTCAGTCATATTGGACTCATAGCGACCCTCATAGGGTTTTCAATGGCTGATTGGTTTCAGGATTGCCTCGGGAGTGGATTGCCATGTCCTTCTTTTTTGCAGTGTGGGAATTTGTGGTGAGGGAATCGAACTCAGGACTTCAGAGATGGCAGAGCAGTGTTCTACCAACTGAGCTAAATCCCAGCCCTTTTGAACATTAGAGTTACCTATAATCTAAAGGGGCCTGCAGCCGTAACCCTGTGGCATCCGATCCCGTCAGATCTTGGAAGCTAAGCAGGGTCGGGCCTGGTTAGTACCTGGATGGGAGACCACCTAGGAACACCAGAAGCTGTGGGCTTGGGAGAAGGACCCGGCAACCCACTCCCAAAAATCAATCTGCCATTGAAAACCCTATGAACAGCAGAGAAGCACTGACAATAGTGTTTCACCTGTTGTACGTAGGGTCGCTATGAGTCAGATACCAACTCGACGGCACCTAGCAACAACATAATCTAAAAAATAACCCAACCAAACTAAACCAAAAATCTATTCCCAAGCTTTGTCCCCAAAGTGCTGGATTCCACCAGTCTAGGGTGGGGTCTTCAGTGAGTGTTTTTTAAGTTCCAGGTGATCCTAATGTGGAGCCAGAGGTTATGAACTTGGCCCTTTATAATGGGTAGGTCCTGGTGTGGTCCCAGGAGTGGCCACATGAGGCCCAGGATGGGAGGAGGCAGCATCCCTGAATTTCCCTTTCGTCCAACCTGGGAGAGGCAGAGACTCAGGGCGGGTTCACTTCAAGGAAACCAAACAGCAAGCAGAGCCTTGAGGGGTTGCCAAGCAACAACCCCTGAAAAGTGGCCCCACTGTCAACAATTCTGGGGCACTGGCCTGGAATGACGCTTTGTTCAGGCAGGTTGAGCCTCGTGGGACGGACTCGGGCAGAGCTGCTGCATGGGAACATCAGAGCAGACTCCTGTTCCAGCAGGTGACCCATAAATTATGCTAGCAAGTGATCATAAAGGGCACGGGGAACTAAATGGTCCCTGCTCCTCATTTTGAAGAGAGCAACTCCCAGTTGGGGATGGGGGCAGGGCTCAGTCAGGGAACATTCCAGGAGGAGGAGACCTGTTAAGATAATAATCTCCCACCAATGAGGAGGACAAGGGAGATGGGCCAAAAGCAGACAGCTTAAAATAAACCTTGAAAGGAAGTGGAGGTGTTCTTTTCCCAGCATGTGCTCACTATGCGGCTGACCTTCGATGGACACTCTCCAGGCTGACCAAGGCATTTACAATGGAGAGAAGTCCTTAGGAGAGGCCAGGCCCAGGGAGCAGGGGACCAGTAGTCATTTGACAAACCATATTCTACAGAAACATGCTAGCGAAGTTGCTCCTCACCACCCCAGCCTCCAGGAGCCTGGGAGATGCATCTCGTGACACAGATCACAGCCCCTTGCTCCCACTTAGGTACCTTCTTGTTGCTATTAGGTGCTGTCAAGTCAGGTCTGACTCATAGAGACCCATAGGGTTTTCAATGATTGACTGTTTCGGGATTATCTCGGGGGAAGGTTGCCATGTCCTTCCCCTGTTTTTGTGGTGCTGGGGATCAAACTCAGGGCCTCAGCACACAGCAGCACTCTACCAACGGAGCTAAACCCTAGCCCACTTAGGTAGCTTAGATCCTACTTACTAATGGGCAGGCCTCTCAGGCAGAAATGAATGACAAGACCTAACAGTGGACCTAGCCTAGTCTAAGACAGAGTCCCTGAAGAGTTGGGACAAGGGTGCTGGCTGGCACTCAGCCATTCCCACAGTGTCTTCCCTCAAAGATATTCCTAGACCAGAGTCACACAGAGACCTGGGGCAGAAGCCAAAGGAATAAAAGGGCAGAGAAACTCTGAGGGAAGGGGGTGGGGGAGGTTGGATAAAGGAATTGAGACTCACTAGCTGGAAAAACTAAAACAATTTAACCATCTTAACTGGGGAAGTGTTTTAAGGAGGATGGGGGTAGATGTGACCCACATGAGGGGAAATGGTCCAACTGGAAGAATTTAGGTTAGTGTAATAGTTTTATAATGAGCCAGGCGCTGTGGCACATGCCCGTAATCCAGTGATGGGAGGGTGAGGCAGGACTGCAAGTTTGAGGCCAGAGGCTGGCTGTGCAACTTAGGGAGACCCTGTCTCAAAAATAAAAAGTAAAAGGGCTGAGAGTGCATGTGGCTCAGTGGCAGAGAACTTACCTCGCACTCATGAGGCCCTGGGCCCAACTCCCCAGTACTGGGGGGAAAAAATGTTTCATAATGGCAAAGCTTCCTGTTTTCTGGACATCATAAGAAATATGATAGCTCAGGGTCATGCGATCTTTTTTGAGGCAAGTAAATGTCTGTGTATATTATCTGTAACATTAAAAGGAAAGAGACAGTGGAAGGCCAGAAAGTTGTGAGGCTAGTCAAATTAAGAGTGGCACATATTGTAGAAACAACATTCAGGTAGGAAAGTCTTTGAGAATCAGGATGACCACAGCAAGGATAAGAGAGTAATGAGTTTTCAAGGTCTCAACTCTCATTTGTGGCAGAACTGCAATCGCTAGAACCCTGGCCACCTGGCCCTTCGTTTAGGTCTTAAATGTCAGAAGAGTTCCACTTTCCTCAGTGCTCCAAGGTCTCTCTTACCATAGACAGGATTCCCTGAAAGCCTTGTTGTTGTTGTCAGGTGGTGACCCTCATAGGGTTTTCAATGGCTGATTGTCTCGGGAGTGGATTGCCACATCCTTCTCCCATCCTGAAAGCCTAGGCCACCTGGAATGATGCAGATTTGGGTTGGAAAACTTTAAAGTCCGTTTCAGGCTTATGACTCAATGAAGACAAAGTTATGAAAATATGCACAAGGAAATGGGAGGAGAAAAATGCCATGGATTAAAGGAGAGAAAACAAAACTTTACACTTACAAACAACTTATAGTTTAAAAAGCTCCCAGAGTTTTCTTTCCTTACCAGAAATGTGTTCTGTCACCTTGGATGACTGACACATCACATCTTAGTCAGAACTTAGGTGTCAACAACAGCAAAGGAGTAAATTCTTTGGATGGCAAAAATCAGGATCCATGTCCTGTCCAATGTCAGACTGGAAGAAGCAGCTAATAACAAGACAAAATGGAACGTGGGCAGAGGTAGTGCCTGTGCTGGGGACCAATATCCAATCACATAAGCACAGGAGCACTGGGATAGCTCTGCAAAATAATAATAGCCATAAATAATGTGGAGAGGTGATCTGAAGTATTTATTTTTAGGAATCAATTATTCCTAACAACTAGATTTCATTAAGAGATTTCCTTTTGAAGTGACCCAGTAGCTACCAGGTTTGGATTTGTCTCTAGAATGGTCTACCAGCAAGAAAAACTAAAATATAGTCAGGTGCAGTAGTGCACGCCTGTAATCCCAGCAACTCAGGAGTCAGAGAGAGGAGGATCACAAGTTTGAGAGCAGAGGCAGTCTGCCTAATTTAGGGAGACTTTGTCTCAAAAAGTTAAAAAAAAAAAAAGGCCTTAGGGTACAGCTTAGTGGTCCAGCACTTGCAAAGCATGCAAGCATGAGGCCCTGGGTTCAAACCCCAGTACCACTCACACAAAAAATTCAAAACTAAAATATTCCAAGCAATTTAACTGGTTGTTAAGGATCCCAACAACTCTACAGTACAAATGTTCATAAAAGATAAGCCATCAGTTAGTGGCCCTAATGCCCCTCACATATAGCTCCTTAGATGACAGTTCTGATGGGCTGACATACTGACAGAATAAAGCATGGTGGTCCAAGCATAAGAGATTATGGGTCAGAGATAAGGACGGCCGCTCTTCAGGAAATTAGGACCGTTGCCTTTTCAGCAACTGCTAATATCACATGCTTTTCCTTCATTAATTTCTTGGTATAATGAACTATGGAATGAACCTTGCATTCTTGAAACAAATTACTCAGTCACACTATATTATTCCTCTGATAAGTGCTATATTCTGTTGACTAATGTTAAGAATTTTTGTATCTATATTCATAAATGAGATTGGCATATGATTCTTGCTTTCATTTATATTTACCTAATTTGGGTATGAAGGTTGTACTGACTTCATAAAACAAATGTAAAGTATAGAATAAAATGGAAAGCTATAATAGTTTAAATAACATTAAAGTTTTTTGTTGTTAAAATGTAAAAGGGGGCTATGGAACTATATGGTCTGAGTCCTTTTTCAAAGGTTATATCTTTGATCATGTTTCTAGGCTTTTCTATGATAGACTAAGTTTTCTGCTTCTTCAAGTCAATTTTTTGTGATTTTTTTACTGCAGTAAAATATATATAACATGGCATTTACTATGTTAGCCATTTATGTGTAAATTTCAATGACTTTTTTTCTACATCTGTTTATATGATCATTCAATCCTTCCTCAATATCCGTTCGAGACTGATTCCAGAACCCTCCAAGGGAAACAAAATCTACAGATGCTCAAGTCCCTTATATAAAATGGCATAGTATTTGAGTCACATGTCATGGACCACACACGTGTAACCCCAGTGACTCGGGAATCTAAGGCAGGAGGATGGCAAGTTCAAGGCCAGAAGCAGCCTGCATAACTTAGCAAAGGAGGCTTGGTGTGAAGCTCTGCAGTAGAGCACTTGGCTGGCATCTATAAGGCCCTGGGTTCAATCACTCAACACTGGAAAAACAAAAATCAAACAGAAGCCCCCCCCAAATGGCACAGTATTTAATGTAACCTATCCACGCCTGCATACTGTAAATCATCTCTATATTATTCATAACACTTAATACAGTGTAAACGCTATGTAAGTAGTTGTACTGTTGTTTAGGGAATAATGACAAGAAAAGAAAGTTATGTTCAGTACAGATACAATTTCTTTAAAATTATTTCCTGTTTTTCCCTACATAATCCTTTTGGAAAAAAACAAATGAATCTTGGATTTTAATCTCCCTTACAGATAAGGAAAACTTCTAGGCCCCAATAAGGTTTTCAAATATTTTTGATCCTCCAGTTGTTTGAACCCACATATATGGAACCTGAGGCTATGGAGGGCCAATTATATTTTTCTAACTTAGTCTGTTGTCATGGACCTCATGTTTGTCTCCCCACAGCTCCTATGTTGAAGCTCTAACTCTCAATGCAATGGTATTTGGAGATGGGGCCTTTGGAAGGCCATTAGCTTTAGATGAGGTCCTGAGTATGGGCCTCTCATGGTGGGATTATCATCCTTTTAGAAGGGGAAGGGGACTGGAGCCCTCTCTCTCCACTCTCCTCTCTGCCAGGTATGGCCACAGAGAGAAGGTGTCCAGAAGGAGCCCTCACTGGCACGTTGATCTTAGGCTTCCCACTCTCCACCACTGCAAGAAGCTATCTGTTGTTTAAGCGCACAGTATGTGGCGTTTTGTTACAGCAGCCTGAGCTAAGGCGCCAGTGGATATGTAGGTTACATGGATTGCTATTGAACAATCTTGGAAACCTGCAGTAAACTTCATTTGTAGATGGTGTGCAACTCTCTCTGCATTGCTCCACTCAGTAGAAACAAAGGCTAAAGGCAGACCAGGTGCAGCTGCTGCCTCCTCAGCCACAGACCCAAAATCAGTGGTTTAGAACAACCTAGACATACGACAGCCAGTTCTCCCTGGAAACAAACCGACAGGCTTGCTGAGAAAGAATTTTCAGTCTCCAAACAAGTTCCTGGCTTAGTTTATTCTGTGAAACCCAAGTCATTATAGCTTAAGAGAAAGAAGGAAACTATGAAGAGGGACTCCGGATTCATCAGCGGACCACCTGTACTAGTCTGAGCAGAGGCCAAGTGGGCAACTCAGCAGTTTCTAAAACTTCTTTCTTCCTCAGAGTCCTCATTTTACAGCACCTCCAAGAGCATGAATTGGGAGAATGATGTTTCAGAAGTCTTAAAATACGCTGGTCATTGGCCTGGAAATCAGTAATCCTCCAATGCATTTTATTTAGGAAAGTAGAGGTATTCAGGGAGGATTTTTAAGTGCTGATACCCAGCTGCACCATAATGCACATCTCCTCTCAAGTGGTTAGGACTTACTAACCTAAATGCCGATATAGTTTAGGATCTACGACTTTTTTGATTTGGGAGAGTTTTACTGGTACTTAATCTGGGTTATGCCTGCAGCCATAGCCCTGTGGCATCCGATCCTGTCAGATCTTGGAAGCTAAGCAGGATCCGGCCTGGTTAGTACTTGGATAGGAGACTGCCTGGGAACACTAGGTGCTGTAGGCTTGGGAGATGGACCCTGCAACCCACTCCCAAAAATCAATCTGCCATTGCAAACCCTATGAACAGCAGAGAAGCACTAACAATAGTGTTTCGCCTATTGTACACAGGGTCGCTATGAGTCGAATATCGACCCGACAGCACCTAACACCAATAATAATCTGGGTTATAAAACACTCAGCTAAACCCAGTGTGATGATGCACACCTGTAATCTCAGCATTCAGGAGGCTGAGATAGGAAGATAGACCCAAGTTCAAGGCCAGCCTGGGCTACACAGTGAGCCCTTTTCAAAACACCACAAACAAGCAAACAAACAAACAAAAAAAACCCTCAGCTATGTAGTTAAAGACTTTAAGTACAGAAGCATAGGCTGCTGATGCAACAGATTATCAACAGGACTGACAGTGTGGGGCTGGAATGGGGAGCTCCCTAAGAAATCCCAGGTGCCTGCAAGGCAACCGGGCCACTGTTCCTACCAGGCCTGCCCAGAGCTGGGAAAAGAGATGGAGGGGAAACGAGGCTGCCTTCATCCCCACTGAGCTCCACTGTAACAAAGATGGGCCTTGGGGGTTTTTTTGGCAGTGGGAGAGGGGAAGTTGAGCCTCTGGTCTTGAACTTGGGATTCCTGCTGCCTCCCAGGCACTAGGATTACAAGTGTGTGCCACCACACCAGCTGCCAAGATAGGCCTTCTACAGAGAACAAGAGGCACACAGGAAAGGCCCTGCAGAGAAAGGTGACACTCCTCCAAATTCCCTATGGGCAGGGAGGGGGTAGGAGAGACCAGCTAGAGGACTCAGGGCCAGCTCCTGGACTCCTTAACAGCAGCCTCCACAGCCTCTCCTAAGATACTGGAGTCTGTGTTGATGTCCATCCCTGAAGATCTGAGGCTAGCTCTCCTCAAGTACGGCATGTCTCTCCATTCGCCTGGGCAGGGGCTCTTGTCAATTCTTATAAATCTGAGGGACCACTTCTCTTTCCTTCAAAGAGAATTTCCTGGGGCAACTACCTACTTTTGCTAGAAGTACAGATCCCTGTGGTGCCTGTCTTACCAACATCTTCCCATACACTAACACTAGATGACCTTCCCATTATTGACCCAGTATTTTTCTGTGCATTGTCTCCTAAGTCAAGCCACACAAGAATTCATAACATATGTTTGCATTTCTTAACTGAGATATTTATTTGCTGTTAATAAGCTAGTTGCTAGCTTGAATTATGGCATTCAGAATATCAGTATTTCACGGTATTTTATAAAGAGCACCAGGACTTACAGATGTGTAAGCACTAGCTGGGAGAAGGACCCAGCAACCCACTTCCAAAAGACAATCAGCCATTGAAAACCCTATGAATAGCAGAGAAGCAAGATAATAATGTTTCATCTGTTGTACACAGGGTCACTATGAGTGAACACCAACTCGATGGTACCTAACAACAACAAGAAGCAGCACTAGCTTGGCCCAATGCTGCACAGAAGTTTCCTACGTCACTCACAAGGCTCCAGGACTTCAAGGGAAACACCCGCAGCAGTGTGTGGCTCTCCATCTGGCTGCCTGGAAACTCCCCAAGCCCCGGCCATATCCTAGGCCAATGAAATCAGAGCCTCTGGGCATGAATCTGGGTAGCAGTATCTTTTAAGGATCCTTGCTAATCACACCCGCAGTTAATACTGAGAACCATGACTCAAAGGCACTCAAAAGAACCCTGTGTCTCTGAGGACACTGGACTCCAGCAGGGAAACACTCCTTATGCTCATCAAAACTCCCATTCATTGAGCCCCTGCTTCACCCTTGACCACATTGTACTAAGCACCTTGCTTAGTTTAATCCTCACGATGAAGCCTTAAGCTGGGTGTTGCAATGCCAACTTCTCAGATGGAAAATGAAGACTCATGTAGGCCAATAACTGGACCAGGAATTCATATCTAATAAGTACAGAGTTTTAGCTGGGGAAGATGGAAGAAGTTCTGGGCATGGATGGTGGGGATGGTTGCACAACATGTCAAGGTACTTACACTACTCAGCTGTGCACTTAAATACACCTAGGATGGTAAACTGTATGTTGAATATATCCTGACTTAAAAATTAAAATTAAAAAAGGGTCAGAGAGAGAGAGAGAGAGAGAGAGAGAGAGAGACTGATTTTACCAGAAGTGTCAACACAGATCACAGTGTATTTCCCAGTCTGTCCAGGCCTTCCATTGTCTGTTGTACAGCTCTGTAGTTTGTACAGCACTGATGACGATACCCTATGAAGATCTGGTGGATACTAGCCAGCTTTCCATCTAAGAGGCAAATTTATTTCCACTTTCTTGATGACTTACATATTTGTAATTTTTGAATTCTCCTTTGAACCAGTTGTAACATCTTACTGGTTTCTTTATTAATGTGCTAAATAAAAGCTTAACACATTTTTTATAACTGTTCCTCAGAATTACCACCCACAAGTCAAGCCTCCCCAATTATTTCTGATGATAAACTATAAAAGCCTAAATTTCCCCAAATGAAATATTCTTCCCACAGAGCAATGCCAGTAGCTACTATACCAGGAGGTGTAGCTCAGTGAGAAATCACTTGCCCAGCATGCAAGAAGCTGTGGGTTCATTCTGCAGCACCTTAAAAAGTAGATGTTTTATTTGGCCTGACATGCAACTACATGCCCTCAATACCCTGCTTATTTCAAATAGAACACACCTGCTCCACAGAGCACAGGGACCCACTGTCCTGGGCAGAACCAGGGGGCAACACCAGCCCTCCCAGCACACTTGGATGTCAGATCAGAAGTCCTACAGCCTTGGGAGGGAACCCTTTTCCAGTTGTGAACAAAGGCTTAGGAAGGGAACAGGAGATGTATGGTTACCCTCCACGCACCTCCCATCAGCCACTCCCTGCTCTTCCCTCTAATTCCCAGGCAGCTAGTCCTACAGGCAACCCTGAGAAAATTCTACGGAATCCATGCTGAAGTGAAGAGTAACAAAGGCCAAATAGAGGTCAAATTAACGATGGAAGAAAGCTCCTGGAGAGAATGTTAGGAAGGTAAGATGAGTTCAGATGGAGAAGGGGAAGAGGGGCGAGGGAGCAATCATGAAGAGATAGCCCAATGTTTCACCGGTCAAAGTGTTTAAAAGGCCTTTTAGTGTAAATTGGCACAACCTCTATGCAGAGCAGTATGGCTCTAGCTGTCAAAATTGTAAGGGCACATACACTCTGACCCAGCAGGATCACTTAGAGAAATTTATCCTACAAATATAGCCAGACTGCGCCACGCAAATCTCAGAACAAAGTCAGTCAGTGCAGCATAATTTAAAAGAACAGAAGATTAACATAAGCTATATGTCCATCCATAAGGGATTGGATATGTCAATTATGGTTCAACCATACATTACTGAATAAAGTAATACGAAAACAGCATGTATAGTATCCAGTAATTTGTATAAAAAGGGGGAAACTCAGAGCTACATCTATGTGCATGCCTATGCACGAAATATTTCAGGAAAAAACATAACACGGGTTGTATTCATGGAGGGAAACACTGAGTAGTGGGGAGACAGCATGGGAAAGACTAGTCAAACCATCGTGCCTTCAGTATTAGAACTATTACCTAGCCACAAATTTTTAAAATTGTTTATCTTTTTAAATAAGTATATGGAATCTTCTGGAGGAAGCATGCTATACACAACACATTTTCTCAAGAAAAAGCTTTTATCTGACCAACAACTTCGTAAGTGTTCCTTTTTCCCACTACCACCTCCAGGGGACTAGAATCTGAAAGGAAATGACTACAAACCAACAGACTGGCAAACAAGAGTCCCGACCCATCCCTCTCCAGCAAGTCCTAATATTAAACACAAACCCAAAAACTGAAAGGGACGGGGACCTGAGCTGAAGGTGGTGTGTTTGTCCAAGGGTGGCTGTCAACCTGGGCAGGATGGCTCACACCTGTTGTGTCCATGCCATTACTAATGGAAACCCTGTTGGGCAGCTTCCTGTTAACATAACAAATTCCTAAGAAAATTAACTTGCAAAGAGAAGGGGGTTTATTCTGACACACAGCTCTAAAGTTGCCAGTCTGTGGGTGAGCCTATTGCTTTGGTGGGAAGGCAGGACTGCAGGGTGGAGCAGAACCATCTTCCTCATGGCCAGGGAACAAAAGTCAGGAAGATAAAGGGGGCTGAAGTCCCCTGGTTCCCTTTGAGGACATATCCTCAAAGACCTAAAGACTTCCCATGAGCCCTCACCTCTTAAAGGTCCCACCACCTCAGAACAGAGCCCCAGGCTGGAGACCAAATCTTTACCACATGGATCTCTGGGGGACACTTACCTTACCCACAGTAAAGCCCCTGCATTCTCACTGGTGTCTCTGCTCTGGATGAGAAACATTCAGTCACCTCTACCCATTTGGATCTTTCCAAAGTATTACCAGACCTTCATTCAGGTAATAGGGCACACCGCCTGTGCCTCTCAAAGCCCCAACCTTAATCATCCTCAAAGGCACCCTTCTCCTGCCCTTTCCTCCCAAGTTATTTCTACTTCTATCCTTCTCTGCAACTGGGCTGTTATGGATTGAATTGTGCCCCCTACTTCCTGCCTAATCCCAGGTACTTTTTTTTTTTTTTTTTTTTTTTTGGTACTGGGGGTTGAACCCAGGGCCTTGTGCTTGCATGCTCTGCAAGTGCTGGACCACTGAGCTGCAGCCCCAGCCCATTTTCTTACTTTTTGAGACAGGGTCTCACTAAATTACGCAGACTGCCTCTGGTCTCGAACTTGTGATCCTCCTGCCTCCACCTCCCGAGCTGCTGGGATTACAGGCATGCACCACTGCACCCAGCCTAATCCCAGGTACTTTGTAAATGTGATTTCATTTAGAAATAGAGTCTTTGCAGGCATAATAAAGATACTGGAGTTGGTTGGGCTCTTAGTCCAGTGAGACTGGTGCTCTCATGAGATGACACAGAAGTGCTCAGGGAGAAACTCAGGTGAGGACAGAGGCAGGATGAGAGCATCTCCCTGTGCGCCAAGAAAGGCCAGACTGCTGACAAACTGCCAGCAGCTCAGGAGCAAGGGAGGATTCTCCTCACCGGGTTTCAGACAGAGCAGGGCCTACCAACAGCTTGATTTCAGACTTGCAGCTGCCAACGCTTTAAGACAATAACTCTTTCAGCATCCCCGTTTGTGGCAGTTCATTACTGCAGCCACAGGAAACTAGTGCAGCCTCTTGCCCAAGCCCTGGCCCTTCACCAAAAGGGGCCATCACACTTTATTCCCAGAAGCTCTCTGGAGGGGAGGTAAATCAGTAAGGCTTTTTAATGGGGGATCATTAAAATTTTAATATACGTTTTACCTGAAGGATTTTCTTTCCAGGAATTTACCCAATAGAGATGAAAGATGCATAATCTGAAAGATGATACAAGTCTGAAAGATGCATACAAGTCTGTCCACTGCAGCAAAACTTCTTAACACCCTAACCACCCATCAGGAGGTGACTGGTTAAAACATGTGCAGTTTATCCATACAATAGGAGACTATAGGGCCACTTCAGCAAATAATTCAATCTATATTCAATGGCACAATAAATCTTAGATATGCAAAAAGTAAAAAAGGATTTGTACATATAGTATGCACTTATTTACATTTCTAAAATGATTTTGATCTGTTTTTACATGCAAACATATTTCTGAAAATACACAAAAATATTTCATGGTAGTGGAAGTAGGATTTGGGATGGGAAGATTACATTTAGGAAAAAAGAAAGAAAAAGAAAAAAGGAGAAGGAGAAAGACAAAAAAAAGAAAGGAAAGAGGAAATAAATAAATACATACATACATAAATACATAAATAGAAAAAAGAAAAAGGCAAGCTGACTGCTTCTGATCCATCAGGCCTCATTCTCAAGGCTCTGGGTGTCCTGGCTCCGTTAGCCCCTCCAACAAACGAGCTCTGTACTGTCATTATCCCCACTGCACAGACATGACATGACACACAGGAAGGGTGGGCTTAAACCACAGGTGGAGGTCACACTGCTATAACTGGGGGTAAAAACCCAAGCCCAGGCAGCTGGCCTCTTGTCCCCATGCTGTGTGCCTCCCCATTGTACCCCGTGAGTCCTTTCTATGTCACTTGAATTTGGTGTCACCTGCATATGTCACTTTCCCAGTGAAAAGACAAACTGCTACACCACGGAGTCTTCTTTGAGATGTTCTCCATCGGTCAGGGAGACATAACTCACTCCACATTGCTGCCCTTCCCTCCCCACACTGTCCCCTCCTGAGTTCTCTGCTTGCCCACCCTGCAAGGGACTCTGGGGGGAGACACGTTTTATGAACTCATGGTTTATACTTTTTTTTGAGACAATATTTTACTTTGTAGGCCAGGCTGTCCTTGAACTCTTATTGATCCCCCTACCTGGGCCTCCAGAATGCTGGGATTACAGACGTGCGCCACCACGCCTGGCTTCTGTTTATACTTCTTCATCACCTCAATCTCTGTTCTGTTACTCAGGGATAGTAATAGATATGGAATGCTGATTTCATAAATGTTAATTTCATAACTACATATTTTTTCTTAACCCAAGTTGTACCAAATAACCTTTATCCGGTTACTTTTGGCAAAAACAAAAACCACAGTGAAAAAACATCCTAGGATGCGCTTCTGCACAACGCTATGAGAAGATCCTCCACCTCAGGATTTCACTTGACTCTCAGCTCCAACTCTCATAGTCCAAGCTTGGCTTTAAGGAGCAATGCAGAGGGATTACCTAGGGCAAAAATTCCTCATGTTGAGGTAACAAAATCCAACTGTATGTGAAAGTATATAACTAAAACATTAGGTAACTGGAGATAATGTGATCATTCATAAAACCAAGGCTTTCCTTTTCCTCATCCCCAACACTGGGGGGTTGAACACAGGGCTTCGTGCCTGAGTGCTTTGCAAGTGCTGTACCACTGAGCTGTACCCCAGTCCTTTTTTTTTTTTTTTTTTACTTTTTGGGACAATGACTCACTAAATTATGCAGAGTGCCTCTGGTCTTGAACTTGCGATCCTCCTACCTCTGCCCCTCAAGTCACTGGGATTACAGGCGTGCGCCACTAAACCTGGCCCCAGCCCCTTTCTTATTTTTTATCAAGGCCTCAGTAAATTGCACAGGTGGTCTCAGGCCTGGAACTCATGATCCTCCTGCCTCAGCCTCTTGAGTACCTGGGATTATAGGTGTGTACTATATCCACCCGGCCCAAGGCTTGCTTTCAAATAAAAATCTCATCTCTCTATTTTAGTATCAGATCTCTCAGGCAGGATCTGTAGGGTCAAGTGGAAAGGCAGAGAAGAAAGAAAATTAGGCCAGGTACGGTGGTGGATGCCTGTGATTCCAGCGATTTAAGAGGCAGAGGAGTTCAAGGCCAGAGGCAGCCTGTGTAATTTACCAAGAGCCTGTCTCAAGATAACAAGAAAGAGGCCGGGGATGCAGTCCAATGGTGGAGCACTTCTAAAATATGCACAGGGCCCTGGATTTAACACCCTAATACCACAAAAGAAAGAAAAAAAGAGGCAGATTGAGCTTCCCTGGGTCAGTGAGAAGGTATATAAGGGGAATGGGATGTCAAGGGCCCAGAAGAAAGGATGGCTCTGGGTTTCTGTTCATGGGACTGTGTAGATGGTGGTGCCACCCACTAAGGAAGAGATCCTGAGAAGAGCATAAGGCTTCAGGAGGGAACAGGCAGCTTCAGTCTGAAGCACTTAAAGCTGAAATGCCTGAGAATCACGCACACAAAACCGCCCATGAAGGCAGCTGGACATGGGAGTCAGGAGACAAAGCTGGACTGGATAGGGTGCCACGATGACCAGCCTGGAGCTGGCCAAGTCAGGGTGGTGCCCAGAGTAAGAACTGACAAGGCTGGGCACCCTGAGGAAGCCAGCTTCAGGAGCAAGAAGAGCAAAAGGAGATGCAGAGGTGCCCTGGAGAGGAAAACCAGGAGTCGGAGCCTCAGGGAGGGGAGAGCAGGTGACATGGTCCAAATCTCGTCCATCTCCCAGACAGAGGGCACGCTCTGAAAGGGCCAAAGCTACTGTGTCCTGCCTTGTTCACTGGCACAGGGGAAATGCTCAAAAGACATTCACCAGAGGGGCAAAATCACAGGTGACTTTGCTGAGAGCAGCAGAAAAGTGAGGGGTCAAGAGCCAAATTCCTAGGATATCCTGAGTTAATTTCTCTAATATCCAGATCACTTACTCCAGGGAGAGGTCAGACTTCTCAGGATTCCCAGTGTTTTTGTTGGTTTCCCTGTTCCCCCTGGAAATGTGTTGGTCAATACCATGAAAGGTAATTGGTCTAAATATGAAAATTGTGCAAACTGAAAATCAGAGTTCTTGTGAGTTCTTTTAAAACATGAGCTGTAGATGCAGAGTTGTAGTTTCCATACCAACTCGACTCATGTCCCCAACAGCTTCCAACTGCACTGCCTCCAAAAACCTGACATCTCAATGGTCATCCCACCCCAACTTGGTGAATAAAGTATTGGAACCACACACAGTAGCTGCTAGGTAAAGCCCCAGGAGGACAGGTGGCTCCATGATCTACAACCTAGCACCTTTGCATGAGAGAGAGAGCCAGGCCAACTCTGGTCTCAGCTCTGGCATGCCCTAGCCAGCACAAGTCACTCTCCTTCCACAACCTCTATTTCCTCCCAACTCTAAAAAGATATTATGCGTATCTTACAGGATAATGGGGATGACCAACATAGGAGAAAATGCTTAGGACAGTATAAAATGTTATACGTTTACATAATCCTATGATTGGAATACTGCTTTACTAAAGTAGTATATGCCTGCAGCCGTAGTCCTGTGGCATCCAATCCCGTCAGATCGCAGAAGCTAAGCAGGGTCGGGCCTGGTTAGTACCTGGATGGGAGACCGCCTGGGAACACCAGAAGCTGCAGGTTTGGGAGAAGGACCTGGCAACCCCCTCCCAAAAAATCAATCTGCGATTGAAAACCCTATGAACAACAGAGAAGCACTGACAATAGTGTTTCCCCTGTTGTACTGAGGGTCGCTATGAGTCGGATACCGACTCGACGGCACCTAACAACAACAACAAAGTAGTATATAAAACATTTGCAGATGATAGCTACCATATGATGCCAAGGAATAAACTTTAATAAGAGGCAACCCCTAGAAGTTCACAATCCAAAGTGGTAAAACACACGATTGAAACATGGTGGTTAAAAGGAAGGATTCTGGAAGCAGATGACCAGGGTTCAAATTCCACTTCTTATAAATTCTAAGTGAAACTCAGGGCAGGTTACCTAACAGCATTCCATGCCTACATTTCCTTACTTAAATAATGAGGATAACCGAGCCATGGTGAGGTTAAGATGTAATTGTTGTAGCCACATGAGGGGGCAACACATCTATAATCCCAGGACTTGGGAGGCTGGGGCAGGAGGATTGTGAGCGTGAAGCTAGCCTGCGCTACATAATAAGACCTTGTCTGGGGGAGTAGGTGGGGGGAGAGAGGGAGAGGGAGAGGGGAAGGGGGGAGGGGAAAGGGGGAGGGAAGGGAAAGGGATATCTCTCATTCACCCAAGTTCTTAAAGTGAAGGAAGAGATTGGAAGCAGGAGAGAGGGTTAAAACAGGCAGAGTGCAGAGGACTTTTAAGGTAATGAAAATATTCTGTATGACACTATAATGGTGGATATACATCATCATACATTTTTACAAGCCCACAGAGTATACAACTCCAAAAGTTAACCCTAAAATACTCTGGTTGATTAAGATGTGTCGGTGTAGGTTCATCAGTTGTAACAATGTACCACTTTTGTAAGAAATGATAACAGAATAAACCTGTGCATATACAGGGACAGAGGTTATATAGAAGTTTCTGTACCTTTCTCTTAATTTTTTGTGAACCTAAAACTGCTCCTACAAAGTCTTTAAAAACAATGCAACCCATACAGTGGGAAAAATTATTGAAAATCACATATATAATACAGGATTAATATTCAGAACATATAAAGAATTCTTGCTGGCTACTGTGGCTCATGGCTGTCATCCTAGCACGCAGGAGGCTGAGGCAGGAGAATAGTAAGTTCAAGGCCAGTATGGGCTACACAGTGAGTTCCAGGATAGTCTGGGCAAATGTTGTGGAAGGCAGAAAGGAGTAGGGAAACAATGTAGAGGGATAAAGGGGAAGAGGATAATCTCAAATTAAATGATGCAACTTTACAAATACATGCGGAAAAATAGGAGAATATAAACCACAATTGAATGAGTTTTACTACATATTAATCAAAGGGTTCCATAAACTATGTAAAGTGATGAATGTTTAACCAAAAGCAATGTAATAGTTGGACAATGGAAATAGTGAATGCCTTATTACTCTGTACCCCACAATTTATCAATAAAGGGGGGAAAAAAGAATTCCTATCACTTAACAAAACAAAATCAAATAACCTGATTTTAAAATAGGCAGAAGACTTAGACATTTCTCCAAAGATGACAAATAACCAAGAAGCATAAGAAAAGATAATCAATATCACTAACCATAAGAGAAATGTAAATCAAAACCCATTTGTATGGTCTGTATAAAAAATTCAGAAAACAAAGTGGTAGCAAGAATGTAGAGAGATGGGAACTCTTGTGTATGATTGCAAAATACTAAACCAACATGGAAAGCAGCAAACAGTTTCCTCAAAGAAATTAAAAATTGCTGTTGTTAGGTACCATCGAGTCTAGTCCAACTCATAGTAACCCTATGCACAACAAAACGAAACACTCCCCAACACTGTGCTGTGTCCAGCACTGTGTCAATGCTTCTCTGCTACTCATAGGGTTTTCAATGGCTGATTATTTTGAGATTGTTTGGGAAGCCAACAATTAACACTTTTGGGGATATATCCAGAAGAAGGGAAAGCAAAGACTTGAATATATACTTACACTCATGTTCATATAGCATTATTATTATTATTATTATTATTATTATTATTACTATTTTGACTTTGTGAGCCAAGGTCTTACTGTGTAGCCCAGGGTTGCCTTGAACTCATGATCTTCCTTCCTCAGCCTCCTGAGTGCTGGGATTATAGGCGTGCACCACTACATCTAGCATACATTATTCATAATAAACAAAAGGTAAAAGCAACACAAATGTCTACTGATGGATAAACGGATAAGCAAGATGTGATGGAAACATAAAATATTACTCAGCCTTAATAAAGAGTACAATTCTGAACATGTCCCAACACAGGTGAACCTTGAAAACACTACACTAAGTGAAATAAGGTCATCACAAAAAGACAGATATGGTACAATTCCACTTAACCTGAGGGACCCAGAGGAGTCAAATTCATACAGATAGCAAGTAGAATGGTAGGTTCCATGTGTTCAGAAGAAGAAATGAGTAGTGTTTAAAGACTATAGTGCTTCCATTTGGAAAGATGAAAAAAGTTCCAGAGAAGAATGGTGGAGACAGCTGTACAATATGAATGAATGTACTTAATGCCAATCAACTATACGCTTAAAAAGGGTGAAAAGTAAATAATTCTGTTCTACAACTTTATAATAAATATTGGAAATTTTAAAAAATAGATAGATTTGATTTTTACCAAAACTTAATCATTTAGTGGTATACTCATTCATTATAAACATGGACATAAACAGCAGGGGGGAAAAACCCAATAGCATAAAGATGTAAAGGTTGTTTCAGAGGAGCAAATAGAGGTGGGCTAAGTGACGGCTGCTTTCTAGCTGTATTTGAATGGTTTTAAATTTTCTCTGTGCACATATTACTTTAGTGAAGATAACTACACGGTGGTCCCTGACTTGTGACAGTTTGACTTAATGACTTTGGCTTTCCAATGGTATGAGAGTGATATGTGCTCAGCAGAAACCATGCTTTGAGTCAGATGTGGTGGTACACATCTGTAATTCAAGAGACTTGGGAGGTTGAGGCAGGAGGATCACAAGTTTGAGGCGAGAGGCAGCCTATGTAACTTAGTAAAACCCTGTCTCAAGATAAAAAATAAAAGATGGGCTGTGGGGGGAGAAGCCCAATGGTAGAGCACTTGCAAAGAATATGTGACACCCTGCATTCAACCCCTAAGTACCACAAAAAAAGAAAGAAAGAAAAAAACATGTTTTGCATTGTAATCTTTTCCCAGGCTAGTAATAAGAAGTGCAGTTCCCTCTTGTGATGCCAGGCAGCAGTAGAGAGCCACATCTCCCAGTCAGCCATATGGTCAGGAGACTAGCGACCCTCATAGGGTTTTCAATGGCTGACTGTTTCAGGATTGCCTTGGGAGTGGATTGCCAGGTCCTTCTCCCATTTTTGCGGTGCTGGGAATTGAACTCGGGACCTCAGAGACTGCAGTGCAGCGCTCTACCAACTGAGCTAAATCCCAGCGGTCAGGAGGGTAGACAAATGATACTCTGTACTGTTCTGCTAAGCTACGATTTTCAGTAGATTAAGTGTATTAAGTTCACTTTCAATTTACAATATTTTCAATCAGGATATAACTCCATCATAAGTTGAAGACATCTGCATTAAAAAGTAAATGGTAAATCAGGTGTTGGGAGAAGGGCCTGGCAATCCACTCCCAAGGCAATCCAGAAACAGTCAGCCATTGAAAACCCTATGAGGGTCCCTATGAGTCAGAGACCGACTCGGCGGCACCTAACAACAACAACAACAACAAGAAGTCAGGTGTGGTGGCACATGACTATAATCCCAGCCACTTGGCAGCGGCAGAAGGATCCCAAGTTTAAGGCCAGAGGTAGCCTATGTAACTTAGTGAGACCCTGTCTCAAAATAAGAAATTAAAAAATTAAAATTGGGCTGAGGGGACAGCTCAGTGGTAGAATGCTTGCAAAGCATGCATGAGGCCCTGGGTTCAACTCCCAGAACCACAATAGAGAAAAAAAAAGTAATTGACATGCCTGGTGTGGTGGCGCACACTTATAATCCCAGCAGCTAGTAGGAGGGTTGTGAGTTTGAGGCCAGAGGCAACATGTGCAACTTAGTAAGACCCTGACTTAAAGTAAAAAAAGAAGTGAGGGGCTGTGGGTATGGCTCAATGGTAGAGCCCAGCAAGTCTGAGGCCCTGGGTTCAAGCCCCAAGTTCAGGAAAAAAATAAAATAACATGAAAAAGTAAATTTGTATATATAATAGATTATAGTAAGCACTAGTGAGGAACTAGAAAACTGGACCCTTATATATTCTGAAATGGTAAAATTGCTCTGAAAAATAACTTGGTCCTTTCTTAGAGTGTAAATATAGGTTTATCATATGACCCAACAATTACACTGCTAGGTATATACCCAAGAGAAATGAAAACATATGTCCACATTAAAATAAAAGTACAACTGTTCAGAGCAGCATTATTCATAAATATTCCAGACTGGATATAACTCAAAATACTCATCAACTGCTAAAAGGATAAATAGGATACAGTTCACTTGTTTTTGTTGTTGTTGTTGGGTGCTGTCGAGTTGGTATCCAACTCATAGCGACCCTACAGCAGGTGAAACAGTATTGTCAGTGCTCCTCTGCTATTCACGGGGTTTTCAATGGCAGATTATCTTTTGGGAGTGGGTTGCTGGGTCCTTCTCCTAATCACCTGGTGTTCCCAGGTGGTCTCCCATCCGAGTACTAACCAGGTCCAACCCTGCTTAGCTTCCAAAATCTGACAGGATCTGACACCACAGTGGTATGGCTGCAGGCACAGTTCCATAATCCTCCCTGGTTTCACGTTCCATAGTTACAGTTACCCATAGTCAACTACAATATTTGAAAATATTAAGTGGAAAATTCTAGATATGAATAAATATGAATTATGAATAAATAGTTCATAAGTTTTAAATTATACACCATTCTAGGCAGCATGATGAAATCTCAAACTGTCCAACTCTGCCCCACCTGGAATGTGAATCATTCCTTTGTCCACCATATCCACCCTGTATATGCTACCTGCCTATAGTCCCTTAATTGCTGTCTCAATCATTCTATGGGCTATTGTGGTGTTGAAGTGCTTGTGTTCAAGTAATCTTTATTTTACTTAATAATGGGCCCAAAGCACAAGAATAATGATGCTGGAAATTTTATCATAGTATATTGCTATAATTGTTCTATTATTAGTTATTATTATTCTCTTACTGTGCCTAACTTACAAATTGAACTTTATTCTAAGTGTGGTTGTATTGGAAACAACATAGTATATAAGGGATTTGGTACTATCTGAAGTTTCATACATCCATTTGGGGTCTTGAAATGTAGATGGGGGGACTACTGTATATGTGTACAATGGGTCAGTATCCAGCCATAGAAAGGAATAAAGTACTGACAACATAGGAGAAACTTGAAAACATTTTGCTATGTGCAAGAAGTTAGAACAAAAGACCACATGATGTCTGATTCTATTTACATAAAATGTCCAAAAAAGGTAAATTTATAGAGACAGAAAGTAGATTAATGGTTTCTAGGAGCTGGGGGTGGGACTGAGGAGTGATACCTAATGGATATAAAGTTTCTTACTGGGGTAATTGAAATATTTTTAAATTAGAAGCTGAGCGTGGTGGCTCACACCTGTAATCCCAGCAACTTGGGAGACAGAGGCAGGAGAATTGCAGGTTCAAGGCCAGAGGCAGCCTACATAACTCAGCAAGACCTTGACCCAAAAATTTAGAAATGGGCTAGGGGTACAGCCCAGTAGCAGAGCTCTCGCAAAGTATGTGCGAGACCCTGGATTCAATCCCCCAACTACCACAAATAATAAATAGATAGATAGGTAAATAAATAAAAATTAAAATGTGATTGTAGAATGTGGTTGTATTAGTCTGCTCAGGCTACCATAACAACAGAAACTCATTTCTCACAGTTTTGGATACTGGGAAGTCTGCGATCAGAATGTCATCGCAACTGGGTTTTGGTGAGGTCTCTTCCTACCTTGCTGATGACAACATTCTCACTGTCGACACACAGCAGGGAGATAGAGAGGAAGCTCTCTGGTGTCCCCACATATAAAGACACTAATCTCATCATAAGAGCCCCATCCTCATCATCTCAACTAAAATTACCTCCCAAAGGTCCCATCTCCAAATTCCATCAGCATAGGAATAGGAGGAGAGCAATTCAATTCATAGCTACACAACCCCATAAGTACACTAGAAATTATGGATGAAGTTTAGGTTGGAGATGTAGCTCAGTGATACAGTGCTTGCCTAGCATGGACAAGGCCTTGCTCCAGGTCCTCTCCCCACCAAAGGGTGAATTTTTTGTCAAGTATCTCTCAAGAAAACTGTCTTATTTTCTTAAAGCAAAAGATGAAGTCTATTTTAAAAAGAAAACTTGCAGACTATATGCTAAGTGCATTAAATAAGTTACTGTTATGGTACCAATCCTGAAAAGTAGGCATTATCCCTGTCTCACAGATAAGGAAACTGAGGCTCAAAGAAGTTAAGCAACTTGCACAATTAGCAGACAAAGCAGAGTGGAAACCTGTGAGCATGTGCCCTAACTGTAGAGTTCACACTGTCTCATTTGCTGGGTCCTGGAGAGACTATGGGCAGATCACGAAAGCCCCAAGTTAAGGCATCTTCACCTTCAGTTCTGGACAATCAGTTTATGTGCAGACCAATGAGGCTCCATAGGTGACCTATAAGTAATTCAAATTTTCTCCCTCTAGAGATTAGCATGCAATATAGAAAATATGATGCAGCCAGTCTCTAGTCCCAAAAGTCACAAGTTTCTCTCTGGAGCATGGGCTGGGAGCCAGATGCCGTGGACACAAGTTGCATTTCTGCCCAACATCTACCTGTGCAAGGCCTGCCTTCCTTGTTTGTTTTTGAGATAGTGTCTCACTATGTAACCCTGGCCGGCCTCAAACAATCCTCCTTCCTATGCCTATTAAGTATTGGAATTACAGATGTATGCCACCATACCTGGCCAGAGCTTACCTTTCTTGGTTTTGCCACAAAACAGCATTTGGCAGGGTGCCATGGCGCATGCTTGTAATCCCAATGGCTCAGGAGGCGGAGGTAGGAGAATCACAGTTTAAGGTCAGAGGCAGCCTGTGCAACTTAACAAGACCTTGTCTCAAGATTAAAAAATAAGGGGCTGGGGGTGCAACTCAGTGGTAGAGTACTTTCCCAGCACATGTGAGGCACTGGCTTCAACCTCACAATGCTAGTGGGGATAAAAAAAACCCTGCCTTTGGCCAATATGTTCCCTTGTTGCCACATCTGTTGGTTACAGCTAAGCAATGCCCTGCAAAGCTTGCCACATAGTCACAGGCCCACATGACATCAGGGCCCACAGAGGTCATGAGGGTCATCTGGTCCAGGCCACCACTGTACAGATGTGGACTATGAGATTGCACCATGGGGGGCTTCCCCGGGAACCAGTCCACCTCTCTAGGCATCCTGATATGATCATCGCACACAAACTCTGCCCGGTGTTTGCGTCCCAACTTCTCCCAAGACATCTCCAGCCCATTTGGCTAAAATAGTAGGTAAGAAAAATACACACTTATTTTTAAAGACTGTCAAATGCTAACTACAAGTTACTTGGTTTGAAAGAGGACAATGAAAACATTCTTAACTCTCCTCCTTTCTCCTCAAACCACCATTACTAGGCTAAAACCCAGTCTTTAAAAACTGAGAACCAAACAACAGTTCTGCAGACAGTGGCTAGGAGGTAGGCTATTCCTAGGGAATGGCTAGGCGTTCTTCTCTTGTTACCTTGGTAACCGCTACCTTGGCGCCCTGGTTGATGAGCTGAACCACATTCTCTGCTTGGCCTTTGTACGCAGCTATGAGAAGGCGTTCTGAAAGCACCGCGACTGCATCCTGCTGGCTCATGAATTAGGAGAGAATGAGGTTTTCGGGAAAGTGGTGGATAAGTTCCTTCAGCTCAACACGAAGCCCCTGGCCCGGGCTGACACCCACAGAGAAGGATGTTCGCAATCATTGGAAGGTGCTTTTATTGCTACGCCATCTTCAGGACCTAGGGGTACAAAACAAAGCTGCCATCAGTACCACTTGCCACACAAGGACAGGTCATACCTTTCCTCTGATTTTAGGGCATTTGACCAATTACACATCATAGAGGAGGGAAGCTGGGGAGGTAGGACCTGCAAAAGCACGTTCTCCACAGCAAAGCCCCAACTCAGAACTTCAGAGTGGAAAGCAATAGGATGTGCCGACTGCCCTTCCTTCCTCACTCTTCAGGAAGATCCTCCAGAGAACAGCTGGACATGCAAGCCTGGCTCTGCATTCCTGTCCTGGATAGAAGAGGCCCAGCCCACACACTCACCTGCAGTGGGTAAACACACTGCGCATGATCACCTATGGCCTTCTGGGCTGAGTTTCTTGGCTCCACCATGGTGATGTGCCAAGTCCCCCAGGCAGGTTGGGTGCCAGAGGCAAATACCTCACATGGACCCTGACAGTTGGGGTCCTTCCTTGGGGTTTTTTCCCCAGCATTTATTGCAGTTCTCTTCCTTCAGTCTTTCTTCTCTATAAATAATACAGTTTCTGGAGTTCTGGAACAGATGGAACACTGGGCACAGGCCTGGGCCAACTCCTGGTTCCAAATGGCTGAAATAATACACCTTGGGAACAACACAAATGCTAATGTTGAGCATGCCCTGCCAACTTAGGAGGGGCTTGTCATGTTGCTTACTCATTTAATGGGAAGAAAATAAAGAGCCCACTAAAACCATTTGCAGGACACTAAGACCTTACTTTGAGCAGTGGTCTGGAGGTAATGAATAGTGGCAAACATAAGCTCTTTCTACCAAATGACCAAAATGAATAGGACTTCAAAGACTGTGACTCTTCTCCAGTACACTTGGGTCATCACTAGACCAAACCAAAGCCACTGGTGATTATTTCAAAGGTGAAGCTTCTTTGGGTAGAAGAAGGAATGTTTACAGGTCTAATCCATTGCTGATAGAACAAGGAAGTGAGGACTTTTTATTTTAAAACATACATATTAAAAATACCAATGTATACAAATGGAAAGAAAATGCTGTCACAAAGGAATACCATTCTTTAAGCCAGACATCACCTCCCATCATAATTTTAAAGGTCTGGTAGAGATGAGCATTTTTTGCAGTTGCTTCCAGACAAACTCAATAATCCTTCCAATCTCTAACTAAGGAATTGGCCACGATATGGCTAGGAAAGGTCTCGACTGTACAGGGCTCAGGTAGGTCATGTGGCCAACTATCCTGGGATGCTGGGGTTAAATGCTCATGTATAGACAGACACGGAACATCTCTCTCCCAGGACTGTGGTGGGGAACGAAAAGGCGAAGTGTGGCCAAATAAATAAATAAATAATAATAATAGTAATAGTAATAGTAATAATTATTATTATTATTATTACCTCTTCCCAACTTATTATCACCTTTTTTATTGTTCTCCATCTGTTGCCCAAAAGGAAGGTAATGGATAACAAGGAAGGAAGGAGAAAGAACCCTGGTAAACCCATTCTGTTCCCACTCACAAGGCTCACTGGAACTACAACAAATCTGGAGAAAGTTATGCTGCAAAGCAGGGGACTCGGTGACTGGACACAGTCAGAGATCCCTGAGATGTGCCAGAAATATTTCTTAAATGAACCAATGAAAGGACAAAGTTGAGACTCAAAGCACTGAAGGACATGCAGCCAGCAATGCCCCTGGAAATTCCCAGAGCTGCGCTGAACAACTACCATTCAGGCTTTCTGTTTCTTATATTGTCACCCTATTGGGAAGAGGCTTGTCTTTATCAACATAGGACACACTGTCTCCTTTCATTCAGGTAGACTGTGGTACATTCAAACCAATTATACTGAGTCTCTGCACTGTTTGTCTAAATCATGCAAAATCACCCTAGGCCCCAATGCAGGAAAATACACAGGATTAGCCATGACTTCCTAAATGATCTTTCACCAACAACCACATTCTTCCTTTTCATTTACCCATTTGTTATCTCTGGGCACTTGACTTTACCCTCTCCACATTTCATTCCAAAACCCTTCTGGCAACAAGTATTTGAGTCAAGGATAATGGCCCAGTTCATACAGATATTAACACCATGACGAAAATTCTACTCCTTCTCCTCCATAGCTTGGCTCCTAAGGGTAAAGACCTCTGCTGCAACTTCAGTACAGGCCATCAGCTCAGGTCACAAGCTCTACATCAGCAACTGTCCAGCCTCCTCAGTAAAGAATGTAAAGTCCAACAGGCTTCTGGCAATTGACAATCACTCCCCTCCCACTCTCCTGTCTCATGTAATGAATTCAACCTTTCAGATACTGAGACTAAAGTCCAAAGTGTTTAAGACCATAGCAGCAGGCTGACAGGCTTGTTTAGATAATTATCATTGGTAAATAGCCCCTTGCAAGTTCAGCCCATATCACTATTCTTAAAAACAAGCAAAACAAGCAAGCAAAAAATACAGAAAAGCACTACAGCACAGTGGTGAGAAAATGTTAGCCAACTAGCAATATCTTTTTGTTTTTTGCTTTTCAATTGCAGCTACTTAAGAATGCTCTTTACTCCTGTCCCACCATACATACAACAATACACTCACAGAATAGCTTTCAGGGTAGGTCATTCACAGAGGATCTTAAATACTCCTCCAACCCCCACCATTGTTGCACAGAAAACTGCCTGCAAGATCAGCAACAAATCCCAGTTTCCAATTCCTATCTGCTGCTAACACCATCCCTGCACACTTTGACATCTCAGGGCTCATGCTCAATTCCAGCCCAGTAATAGCCTCATTGCTAGGACCTCCAGCATTCACCTACAGGTGCATTTACACACAGGGTGGGTACGAGGGGATCACAGTCGCTGAGTCTTCTTTTTGCTGCCTTCCTGTTTCCTCTTGTCCTTCAGTGGAGTGAGAAGATACCCTGAGTCTCCTCTGATGCCCGGGAACCAGCAAATCAGGCCAGATGGAGGCAGGCAGGGAAGAGGGATAAGAAGAGATAGAGAGCCCCCGACAAAGAATGGTGAGGGGAGGGGAATATGGAAGAGTGGTGATCAGTCTGGACAATGAGTTAAACTTCACTGCCAACCTGTTGGGTACCCCAGCTATTGCAGCCCCATCCCCTCGTCAAATCCAAGCTTCCTCTTTGAAGTAGATTGCTATCATTCGAAACACTTCCCACTGCTGGCAGTGAGGATTTATTTTGCCCCATGCCTGTCAATCATCTTTCTCTGCCACAATGCTTATTTTTGACAGCATTCTAGAGGAAAACGTTAAATGCAAACGTGCTGCCTACTCTTTAACCAGAAAGGAAATAAAAACACGAGCGTAAGTGTGCAATGAGCAGCACACTGCATCCAGAAAGGGATTCTGTTTCCTAAGAAAGATTTTCCTCCTTCCAGTCCCCTGCCCCGTTTTCACCACTCTCCAATTTGCCAGGGCTTTTGTCTCGCATCACAAATGCAGAGGGTCACACAGCTGCTTAGTCTGTGACGCGATAGGTTTCCTTTTCACAGCAAAAGGTCTATGTGATTTGCTTTTGCTATTTTCTTGCAGATTCACATCAGCCTCCTGGTGCCAATAACCCAAAGCCACTATATTTAGTTTCCTCCAGGCAAAACATTCTCAATGAGACCTTCAAACAAAAGTCCCAGGCAGGCATTACGCACAACCCACCCGGAGACAGTGCACAGGAGCCACCGGTGAGGGCGAGTCACCAGTTATAATAATCAGCTTTTCCCCTTCTACTCCAAACCCTGTGTTGCAGAAATTGTACTCACATTTAGAAGTCTGTCCTTCCTGTTCTACATGGTGTTCTGTTTCTGGATAACCGCAGTCAATTCTTTCCTGGTGAGATCCTTAGATTCTTTGGGCTGTCACTCCCAGTGGGTCTGCAGTGATTTACGGTACAATGCTCATGGCCCTTCTCCCTTTAGCCTCCTCTGACTACACTGGCCCCATCCTATCTAAAAGCTTCTTAAGACGTCCATTCAGCTTACAACCTTCTGTGGCTTGCCAGGTGGCTCGTCACTGCTCCTCAAAGTGCTGGATCTTCAGATTTTGCAGGATTGCTCCCTCCTGCCAGCAGAGGACCTGTAACACTGCCCCGGTTGAAGAGTCAGGGCTTGATTCACAGATTAGTGAAACGTTTCTTAACTGATGCTCAGAGGACAGAGAAACGAAGTTTGCGTTCTTTCAGAGGTCATGCAAGAAAAGATGAACGTGTGTGTTGTACAGGAGGCCGAAAGCAGGAAGGGCCAAAATCAGTACCAAACTGTCGTCATAACAACAGAGGAATGCTTTCTTTGTGCACAGCAAGTGCAGACACTCCACCCTCCTGGGCAGAGTCCCGCGCCGTGACTGCGGCAGCAGCACAACAGATCTGGCTGAGCAGCTGTTCCTGGTGTTGGTAAGTCCACAGTTGGTACAAACTCTCTTCCACAGTCTTACCGTGGGAGGGGAAACTGAGAAAATAGGGACCCGAACCCCTTCAGAAACTGTTATAGGTGCTGCCAGCAGCTTTAAATGTCCAGCCCACTTGTTGAAGCAACAGAAACTTCCCACCTAGACAGATCATAGAAGGAAGGCCAGTATGCCCACATTTTCCTTTTATTTCTAAAGATAGAATCACTGGTCTCAGAGATGGGAAAATAACTTACTCTGTCAACACGACCCTCTGACCACCTTCCTGTCCCAAAGCCTTGCCCCTATTTCCCTGAAGGTTACAGGTCCTCTCGGAGATGGGCTGGGGTTCTGCTTTGTTCTTTCTTTGGTTTACCAAGGTTAGAACAGGATAACACAAGTTTTTGTTTTGTTTTAATGCACAACACTCACTAGTTTATCTAAAAGCAATCACCCCTGGAATACTGTGGTCCTCACTGGGGGATACATCAGGTTACAACAGAGATGAATGTGACTTAATCCCTACTTTGAAAAAATCATCATCTGGCCACCCATACATCATGATTAGGGCTCATAAGACCAGGTTCCAGAAGAGAAATGAAAAAGAAGTGCAACCAAAGCACAAAGCAGTTCATTTTCTGAAAGCTTCTAGGGCATTTCCTCCTCTGGGATAATATCCACCCCCACAGGCAGGGGCCCTTAATACATGACTACCCACAGCCGCAGACAGCATTGACTGCCCAGAGCCTGGTGTCCACGAGCACCTGAAAAGGACCAGGGAGAGAGACTATTCTTCAGCAAGCCTCAGACTCACTTCACACATCGAGTCATGGCAAAACACTGTTTTTGTTAGGTGCCATCAAGTTGGGTCCAACTCATAGCAACCCTCATAGGGTTTTTAACGGCTGATTGTATTGAGGTTGCTTTGGGGAGTGGATTGCCATGTCCTTCTCCCATTTTAGCAGTGCTGGGGATTGAACCCAGGTCCTCAGAGAGTGCAGAGTGGCACTCTACCAACTGAGCTGAACCCCAGGTATGTTTATTTCTCAAGTCATTAAGAGTACAGTAGCTCTTTTCTTCTGAACCTCTTGAAGAGGAAGTTGAGTAACATCTGGATGTCATTCAGGAAGTCTGTGACATCCCACTGTAGAGAGAAGCAGTTTACAGCCTATAATCCCAGCAACTCGGGAGGCAGAGGCAGAAGGATCACAGGATTGAGGCCAGAGGCCGCCTGCAAAACTTAGCAAGACTCTGTCTCAATTTAAAAAATAGAAAAGGGGCTGAGAGTACAGCCTAGAGGTAGAGTGCTTGCAAAGCGTGTGTGAGGCTCTGGGTTCAACTCCCAAAGTATTGTCAAAAAAAAAAAAAAAAAAGCTTTACAGATGTAAAAATCACATAGGAAGAGTAATAATGTATTATTGAACAAAGATATGACTGACAGAGCCATGTGCTGTAGAGATCTCCTTTTCTCATACAGAATGACAACTTATGCACTGAGCAGTACTCTTAGACCACTACAGCCTCCAAATTGGGGCTGAGCCCTCCTATCATTTGAGTAAATGACCACATACATGGTCACAATTCAGACTGTGTATTTTCCCTGCTGGCCTCATCTTTCCCCGAACTCCAGGCAGCAACAGATGCGTGAATGATTGTTCACTAACCTGTTGCCTTTAGTTCTCTATAAGCTCCTAGCATGAACTGAACTGTGTCCCTCCAAATCCATACGTTGAAGCCCTATACCCCAGTGTAACTGTAGTTGAAACTAAGAGATAATTAAGTAAAAATAGGGTATAAGCATAGGGGCCTGAGCAGGTAGGCTCATGTTATAATAAGACACCAGAGAGATCACCTGCAAGTGTGCATTCCCTCACCATGTAGAAAGGCCACATAGGGACAAACATGGACACAGTGGCCATCTGCAAGCCAGGAAGAGCCCTCATCAGAACTGGAGCTCTGCTGGACTGTGATCTGGTACTTCCATCCTCTACACACAGAAGAAAATCAATTTCTGTGGTTTCAGTCCCCAAGTCTACAGTATTGTGTTATGGGGCCTCAAGTAAACTAAAATAGTGCCTCTCGTGGTATAACCATTGGATTGGCACAAGGTTGAGTTCATGATTAGATGGAATTCCTTTAGGGCTGGAACCCCATTTGGGTCACCTGATAGCCCCAGTGCCTTCCACAGTGCATAGAACATAGGCTGTAGCATCCATTAAACAAATGATAGAAAAACTAATAACTAGTTGCTGTTTACACTCATTAACTGATCCACAGGGGCCTGTGGGTCCCAGAAGAAAGAGAGGAGGTGTCTAACTAGATAGCAACTCTTTGTCCTTTCTAAACAGATGAGGCAGCTTATGGCTCAAACCCTCTAGTTGTTGTTGTTAAAGGCCGTCGAGGTGGATCCAACTCATAGAGACCCTCATAGGGTTTTCAACAGCTGATTTTTTTTGGGGGGGATTGTTTTGGGAGTGGGTTGCCAGGTCCTTCTCCCGTTTTTGCAGTGCTGGGGATCAAACCCAGGGCCTCAGCATACGCAAAGCAGTGCTCTACCAACTGAACTAAATCTCAGCCCCCTAAACCCTCTAAGAGATAAAGGGAGATGTATCATTCTCTTCTCTCCCTTCCTCTTAAAAATAAAGGAATACAGCTCTTGTAATAAGAAGAATTACTGCTCTAGAGGCAGCCCTTAGTGATATAGGCCCGTCAGCACCAAGTTGTTGAACAGCGCCATGGCCACTCAGAATTTTCTGAAACCTTGAAACTCTGTTGGGAAAGCTACGATACTAAAGGCACATCAAAACAGCAACACCCAATAACAATAAAGCCAGTCTTCACAGGATGGTCCCCCTTACATGTAGTCTTAACTCCAACTCACTCCTCAAATCTACTTTGAGCTGGCTTCTTTCTGTCTCTGATTTTTCTGCTGGAACTGGTTTATTATTTTTGTTCTGTTTTGTTATTTTGTGGCACTCTAAGCATTTATTAAAGAGATGGACATAAAGAATTATATTATTCTTGTTTAATGGCTGAGGGAAAAGAGGTCAGCAAAGGGCAGGTGTTCAAGGCTGTGTGGGAGTTTGTTAGGTGGAGAAGATGGGAGAAGACATAGGCAGAGGTAACAGCAGGAGCAAAGCCAGAATGGTCTGAAAGAATATGGAGTAAACGAGTAAGAGAAGCAAAGACACAACTGCAGGTGGAGCTTATAGTACATGGAAATGACCAGAGATGATATTGGAAAATTAGGTCATAGTTTGACTGTGGAAAATTTCCACGTCATGCCAAAGAAGTTGCAGTTATTTGTGATGGGGAGCCTTGGAAGTTGGTACACCAGAATGACTGGTCATGTTTTTGTTCCACTTGGAACACAAGCATACAGAATTTCTTATAACAATGGGTTTATGCTATATTCTGAAGATAATATGCACATGGCTTTTTTTCTTCCTTCTTTTCCTTTGTTCATTTATCTCTTCTTTTATTCTTTTGTGCTTCTTTTTTTTAGTAGGGTATTTTTTAGAGTGGCTTTAGAAAAAAACTGAGCAGAAAGTACAATTATAGGAATAGATCATCACCTTTCCTCACCCCCATTTCCCCCTCTTATTAACATCTTGTATTAATGTGGTATTTGTCACAATTAATGAGTTAGTGTTGACACATTACTATTAAAGTCCATGACTTATATTAGGGTTCACTCCCTGTGTTGTATAGCTCCATGGATTTTAGCAAATGCATAATACTATGCACCGCCAATTGAAGTATTATACAGAATAGCCTCAGTTTTAAAATCCACTGTACTCCACCTATTGATCTCTCTTTCTCTCTCTTATCCCTTAACCCTGATCTTATGATCTCCATAGTTTTGCCTTTTCCATAGTGCCATGTAGCTAGAATTATACAATATTGTAGCCTTTTCCGATTGGCTTCTTTTTCTTAGCAATGTGTACTTAATGTCCCTCTATGTCTTCTTGTGGTTCAATAGTTGATTTCTTTTCAGTGCTGAATAATATTCCATTGTGTGGATGTTCCAGTTTGCTTTTCCATTCATCTATTGAAGGGCATTTTGGTTGTTTCCAAGTTTTGACAACAACATAAAGCTTCTATAAACATCTGTATGCAGGCATTTGTTTAGACATGTTTTTATCTCACTTGGGTAAACACCAAGGAGTTAACTGCTGGTTCATACCACAGAACAGTGTTCAGCTTTGTGAGAAACTCCTATGCTATCTTCCAATATGGCTGCACTATTTTGCATTCCTAGCAGCTGGTTTTACAATTGTCAAATGCTATTGTAACGTTTTAGCTCTTACATTACACAATTCCTATTGCATTAGGCACTGCTGCCATCCTTCCCTCAAACTTCCTCCTTCCTTGGTTTCTGTGACCCACTCTCTCCTACCATCCCTTGGACTATTCTTTCCCTCCCAGCTCACTGAAGTGCTCTTTGACTGGTACCTTAATGCTGCAATCTCAGAGATTCTTGGTTATCTTCTCTGCTCCTTTTCTTCTTTACAAGACCTCAGCCCTCCCCCTCCCTGCTGCCCACATCCTCTACTGCTGCCTTAGAAACAGATTTCTCCAAGTCTACTTCTTTAGCCTCACTCATTTTCTGAAGCTCTATATTTAAACACTCAGCCATCTAGCAGACATTTTACTTGGACGTCCCTTATCAACATGTTCACAGCCATATCACCAAACTTCTTTGTAAACCTGCTCCTTTTCCTGTGTCCCCATCTTGGTCAGGGGGGTCCATCCTTCATCTAGCAACCTACTCCTCCACTCTGGAATATTCCCCTCATTTCCTACACTTCCCATATCCCCACCACTACATTCAATGAATCATCCAAATCTTCCTGATTTGACACAGTAAGGTATGGAGATTAAAAATACAAGCTTTGGAGTCAGATTGCCTGGGCTCAAATCCATGCTCTGTCGCTTACTTTGGGCAAATTTCTTCACGATTCTAAGCCTGTTTCCTTATGTGTGAAACAGCATAATAGTTTGCACCTCACCGGGTTGTTGCAAAGACTGAATGAGGTAATTGCATATGCTAGACAATGCCTGGCACCTATAAGGTGCTCAGTAAAGATAAGCATGGTTAGATGGTTACTTCTTGTGCATTCCTTGACCTGGTTTATCTTCTCTAATTGCACTGCCACTGCCTTGACTGAGCTGTTTTTAATTGGATGCTGAAAATGTTTCGTGAAATTCTGTTTGTGATGATCTAAACCTAATAACCGGGATAAGAGAGATGAATAAGGTTTCAGTTTGTCCATGGGAATCTGCTTTTGCATGTAGATTTTGACCTGGGAAAAACAGAAGCCAAGGCTCAATGTATTTTGGCTGAAAATTGTTGTTGTTAGGTGCCTTTGAGTCAGTGTCCAACTCATAGCGACCCTATGTACAACAGGCAAAACACTACTGTTAGTGCTTCTTTGCTATTCATAGGATTTTCAATGGTGGATTGATTTTTGATAGTGGGTTGCCAGGTCATTCTCCCAAGCCTACAGTATCTGGTGTTCCCAGGCGGTCTCCCATCCAAATATTAACCAGGGCCAAACCTGCTTAGCTTCCGAGATCTGAGGGGATCGGATGCCACAGTGCTACTGCTGTAGGCCTTGGCTCAAAATATATGTTCAATAAAAGATAACTTTATATAAGCCAACATAACCTGGCCATCAGTTGTTGGGACTTAGTCAACTTGACTCTTAGGAAAGACTGAACCATTGAGCCAACAGAGGTTACATTCTCTCTACTCTGCCTGGGGCTCAGAGACAGATGAGCCTATGAGAGATAATTCCCCCATCTGACCTGTGAGCATTAGAAGAAAGGGGTGGTGAGAATGAACGCTTGTTCTTCAGTGTGTTTCAAAACAGAAAAGATGGGAAATAGGGAACTGCCACGCAGTAGGAGCCATTGTCACTGTGCCCATCTACCAGGGGCAGGTCACTGGACGATGGTGGCCAGGCCCTTGGGCCCAATGATTTTGTCTTTGGCCATGGACTTCTCGCCTTCTTTCCTGTCAAAGAGCACTTCATGTGAACAAATCATTCACAGGCTATAGGGGGACGGGTAATTACAGAAATGGATTTGCATGTAAAGTTATTCTGCCACTTTGGTCTCCCTGCCTGAAGTCCTGTCCCCTGTTCTCCTCTGCCTCCATTTATGTGGTCATTGATGTCAGAGTCTCTTTCTACAACACACACGATCATGTTTCTTCTCTGCTTATAACACTCAGTGGCATTCATTCCCCAAGAACAAAGTCTACACACATCCATGTCTATATCCAGTCTACATGCACAAAAGATACACACATCCATGTGTGGTCTGGACCCAGCTTCTGTCCCCAACCAGCTCTTCTACCTCCTCCCTGCATCCTGTGCCCTGGTTGGGCACTATGGCACTAAAAGCACAATGAAATCACCCTCCTGACTTTCCTGCTCATAATTCTCTTTAGACCTTTTCCATAATCCTCCTTATCTTTCACATCTAGGTCAAAGGCATTGTCTCAAAAGATTCTCCCAGGCCTCCTCTAGGTTCCCAAGGCCAAATCACTCTAAACTCAGATCCGAGTTCTGCCACTTATTTTGCGTAAGTTTCTTAATGACTTTCAGCCCATTTCCTCATGTGGAAGACAGGAAGGACAATGTTTACCCATTGGGTTGTTGCAAAAATTGAATGAGGCCAGTATAAAATAATATATTTTTTTAATCCCACCCTAGTACTAAGGTGAACTGCAATTGTGTAAAGTTCAGTATCGTTGGCCTCTTTTCCTCCCTTTTGAGATAAAAGGGTTTTTTTCCATCTGCTACTTGTTCCAAGAGATTGCCTTAGCCAGAGAAATTCCTGGGCTTCAAGATGTAGAATTAGAGGACAGGAGGGAGAGATGGGTAAGGACAGACTGACTTATCAAGGGAAGCTAATCCAACCCAAATGACAATGGGCTGGGAGAAAGAGAAATGCCATACAACGCAGGGACAGAGCAAGAGTTTCTGGACACTGTGGAATGTGAAAGAAGTAGAAGAAAGAGAATGTGAACATCGTTACTATGGCCGGGCACGGGGGGCACATGCCTGTAATCCCAGCAACTCAAAAGGTGGAGGCAGAAGGATCACAGGTTTGAGGCCATAGACAGCCTACAAAACTTAGTGAGACCTTGTCTCAAGATAAAAAATAAAAGAGGGGTTGAGAGTGCAGCTCAGTGGTAGTGCGTGCGCAAAAAACATGCACGAGGCCCCAGGTTCAGCCCCCTAGTACCACACACACACAAAAAAATTGATAAGGGGTTTTAAATTGAGTTTAACTTTTAAGAAAATATGAATTAATGATGTAAATTATTTTGGGTGAGGGCTGTAGCTCAGAAGTAAAGCACTTGCCTAGCATGCCCAAAGCCTTGGGTTCCATTCCGGTACCACACAAGAGACGTTTTTCATTTACTTTTGGTTTGTCGGCTATGCTCCTTTGAATATCTCCATACAAACATTGGACGCCATGAGGCTGAAATTCTTTAGCAAATTCTTTATCCTTATTTACAATGTCTTTTCCCTCAGACTCTGAGCATCTACAGCACAGGGGCTGTTCCATTCCTCTCTGTAAGTTCAAGGCAGGCACACAGCCTGGCACGTGACAAGTGAACCCATGTTCATGAAACAAACACAGCTAGGTTTATCCAGCTGAATAGACTCCTCCAGAGCAAGTGCCTTTTCTCATTTTTCCATGAGTCCAGATAATAATGAATGTTGTAGTGAGCTAAATAGTGACCCCCTCACACACAAAAAGCACATCCATGTCCTAATCCTATAACCTGTGTGTATTTACATGACAAGGGATGTCTTTATGTTAAGGATCCTCAGACTAGGGGGTGATCCTGGATTATCTGCATGGGTCCTGAATGCAATCACACGTATCCTTATAAGAAGAGGCAGAGAGAGTTCTGAGACAGAAGAGGGGGCCATGTGGCCCCAGAGGTGGAGACAGGACTGATATGGCCTCCAGCCAAGGAACAGCTGGAGCCACCAGATGACAGCATAGGCAAGCTAAGATTGTCCTCCAGGGCCTGGGGGGAGCATAGCTCTGCCAACACCTTGATTTCAGACTTCAGAGCTCCAGAGCGATGGAGATGGCTTTCCACTGTTTTTGGTAATTTATTACAGCAGCCATAGGACACTGATACTGGCCTCGGCCATTATGGACACTCAGTAATTGTCAGTTACAATGGCAGGCCTTTGTACTCCTTTTTAAGGTCTCTCACCCTACACCTTCAAGGCCAAGAGCCAAAGCCATAGTTTGCCACTTCGATACGAGTAAATGCTGTTGTAACCAAAGGTCCCTCGTCACTGCTAAAGGCTGTTCAGGTTCCAGGGCTCAGCAGTTCTGGCTATATATGTCTTACATTTTTTAAATTATTGTTCCCACATATAAAACATCTCTTACTCATTTCTATGAGGAGGAGGAGAGATTATGGTAGGGAAGCACTTGATACTGGTACGATGCCAGCAGGAGCGGAGGCCGTGACCATGAGGGTAGGGAGACACCCTGCAAGACGGCCGGCACAGGATAGGTGCCAGCGGTATACCCACAGGAAACACCGCGGGGCTCAGACAGAGCCTCGTCAGTGGTCACAAAGAACACCAGGAAGCTGCTCTGCTAGACGGGAACTGAAGGTCTGGTTGTGACCTGGCAAACACGGTCCCAAATATGGCAAAGGGATGAACATGAGAGGCCTCTCAGAAGTAAACACCAGCTATGATTCGCTCCTCTAATTTGGTTTTCATCTGTGTTTCTTCTATTATATTCCTCAGAGGACAGAGGCCTTCCCCATGGATAGAAGCAGCCTGCAAGGAAGCCCACTCGACCCCTACCTGCTATGCTTCTGCTCACCCATGTCTGCCATGTGATCCTCCAGAAATGCTCATTGTAACTCTTCTGGACCTCATTTCGACTTCGGGGGTCCTCTTTTATTCAGTCCCCCTGCCACAGAAATATTTCTTAACATAATATCCATCTGCTACCAGACATTCCACCCACACCCCTCCCCTTCCCATCCACATTTCCCCTTGTCCACATGACCTCCTTTAACAACCCTTTTTAAGAGCTGTAACTATCCACAGTGATGTGCAGGCCAGATGTGATTTTGTGCTAATATTGTCTTTCTCCTTCTAGAGCAGACATCATGATGTGCAAACTGCAGTTCTGCATCAACTTTCTCGACAGAAGACTACACGGGTCCTCCTTCCCAGTTCTCCACCAAGGCTGGCTGAGGTAGAGATAACCAGAAGCAGCAAGGAGAGAAGAGGGTTTGTTTGAACAGCCCACCCACAAAGTGTGCCTCATGCGCCTGGGCAGGTTACATAACTTCCTTAGGCCTTACATTAAGGATCCTCAGACTAGAGGGTGATCCTGGATTATCTGCATGGGCCCTGAATGCAATCACATGTTTTCTTGTAAGAAGAGGCAGAGAGAGTTCTGAGACGGAAGAGGGGGCCATGTGACCCCAGAGGTGGGGTCCTCATCTGTAAAAATCTGCAAAGTGTCCTCATCTGTAAAATGGGGCTAATAAGGATAGCTACTGACTTTGTTGTGTAGCTAAGAAGATTAATCAAGGAGTAGATGATAAATACTTCACACAGAGAAGGCACCCAGTGACAATTAGGTGTATATATGCACACAAAGTCAACAGGAGGCTAACTTCTCCAATTAGATCTCCAAGTCCTCCCCAGCATTTAATCCTTCCTAGGTCTCTTACATGGGAGAAAGATGTGACAATCCACTCTCAAAAAACAATCCCCAAAACAATCAGCCATTGAAAACCCTATGAGGGTTGCTATGAGTCAGACCCAACTCAACAGCACCTAACAACAACAAGGTCTTTCACATAATCTCCTTCTATATATCACTCCCAAGTGCTGCCAGAGGGACACTTTAGTCTCTCGACCTTACTTGGCATACAGCATGACACAGTGCTTGCTGTGAGCACAAAGCTTTGCTGGGATCAAGTGTCCTTGCAGAGAAGGGGGATAAGGACTTCAAGCACAGCTGGCCACCAGGGAAGCTCTGGTTCTATCCCACTCTCGTGACATCACACAAAGATGATCAGACAAGTGCACACATGAACAGGCTCAGGAAGAGACACTCTGAGGTGGCTGACTCCAACCCCCAAGAAAGTTAGGCTCCAGTTAGGGGGAGGGCAGGCTTCACAGAATGCCCTGCCTAAAGTCAGCTCACCCTCACGTCAGCATCTTCTAACCCTGGCTATTTGTGGTTATTTCCTAGCTAAGGCTTCCTTCCAAATTAGATGTTGTTTGAACTTAGTCACAGATTAACCATAGGCAAGTCTGGCTCATTAGATTCTTCAGCCAATAATTATATTACATGACAAACACACCAAATTATCACCATCAGTTACTCTAAATTATTCAAAATTAAAATTCTGCCACATCTTCACAAGAAGAGGTTTCTAATGTGTACCTCTGTGACCGGTGTCAGAGAAATGACATCCATCTGAAATTGCTAATTTTATCCCCAGAATTAGCCCCAGAGATGTTCATTCCCAAGAGTTTTAAACAATCTTAAAATAATCATTTCTCTTAGAATAGTCTCATTATTATTACAGCCAAATTATTTCCACAATGAAAATATATTTAATTAGTCAACCTTCGGCAGTCTTCAGGAGACAACCTGAAGAAATTACAAATTTCAGGTCAAACCGAGAAAAGACAAAAGTTAAGACCCTTCTGTACCAGAGTTGCAGGCTAACCCTGTGCCTTGCTCTCTGATCCTGTTCTCATAGGTGGAGGCTTTGCTTTCTCTCCATGGCGAACCGGGGTTTGCTACGATGGATGATAGGGTTTCCTCTCCGGAGGTTGCCTCTTCCCTGTTCTCAGGGCCTGAGGGACTCACTTGTGGGGCAGATCCACAGGCCTGCTCCTGGTGGGTCTGCTCATCCTGCCATCTTTCTCCAGGGGATCCTCCCAAGGCCCTGGGAGAGGACAGGGCTGCACATGTGACAACTACAGGCATCTAATGTCCTGCCAAAGGGCACCCAGGACACCAAGAACACCACCTTATTTAGTTCCCGGCCTTATCAGGTTAGACTTAAAATGTACCTGAATATGTTCCAGTGTTGGGAGATGACAGAAGGGGAAACAAGCATTACTATGTAAGTCAAATGCTTTCTGCCCACACAGGAGACACTGTGTAACACCCAGTTGCAACATGATTACCACTGGATACCTTTATCAAAATAACAAAGTCCCAAAGGAAAAGCGCCTCTTCTCACAGTTATAACCTGTCTATGATATGGCAGCTCCAAAAAGCGCTGCCTTATTCATCCTATTTTTATACCTTGAGAAGATGAACATTTAAGTAAAAATCCGGTTAAGTCAAAGAATTATCATATGAACTAGCAATTCCACTCCTATGTATATACCTAAGTGAACTGGATACATATGACTACACAAAAGTTATGCACAAATGTTCTCAGCAGCATTGCTCATAACTAGAGAGGAGCAACTCAAACGTCCATCAACTTGTGAATGAACAAAACACAGCATATCTGCACCATGCACATTATTCATCCACATAGAGGAATGAACTACTGATTCATCCCACAACATGGATTAACCTTGAAAAGTAGAAGCAGCTAAATACAGAGGGTCACATATTGTATAGCTCCACTCATACAAAATCTCTAGAATAGGCAAATCCATAGAGATAAGATAGGTTAGTAGTTTCCAGGGAGAGAGGGGAATGGGAATGGCTGCTAATGGGAAATGGATTTCTTTTTACAGTGATAAAAATGTTCTGGAATTAGTAGTGATACTGACACTTTTGTGAATACATTGAAAATTAATGAACTGTTCACCTTAAATGGACGAATTTTACAGTATGTGAAACATATCTCAATTGTTTTTAAAGCCCCATTCAGTGCCAGGACATTAAAATCAAACAGACATGGCTTAATTCCAATCTGTTGCATGATGTAGGTTGTGGGAAGACATTTAAATCTGCTAAGCCTCAGTTTCCTTTTCTGCAAAATGGACATGATAGAAGAATTATCAGTATGGCCATGTGAGAACCAAATCAGGAAATCAAGTGTTCGGCACAGTGATGACGTATGTCAATACATTATTATGGTAACAGAAATAGTAGGTACTGGCTCTGCCAATGTATCTTTTGACATTCCTGGGATAAATTCAATGACTTCTATCAGAACCAATACAGGATTTGGTTTTCTATACAATATTATTTAAGAAGTTAAACTGGTCAGGTTTGTTGTTCAAACAAGGAAAATTCTGCCACCAAAGAAAAAATACCTCCAAGATGAGAAGCACCAGCTGTTACTGAGGGGAATGGCACCAGCTTCCCAAGAGCCCCCGCTCTGCTGGGAGCCCCGATCAAACCAGCACCACCCCAGTGAGAAGACACCATGGTGATGACTCTGCACTCTCCTCCTCATGCTCAGGCACTGGCAGGGGCAGAGCAGGGGGCTGCTCATCTCAGTCCTCAGCACTGCTCAGCAGGCTGGCTCCTGTCTGAGGCCACAGCAGGAAGGTGTGGCAAGGGTCCTTTCCCACTTTTTGGCCTCGACCTTTGCCAGACCAAACATGGCTCCTATGTTTACCTCAGCGTACTGCTGGAACACGTTCTGTGTCATCCTAAATGGCAGTGGTATTAGGATCACTCTAGCAGTTTTCTTAATGATTTTTCAGGGCTGACAGGTCAATGTTGATCTCATAATTACAAAGGACAGGAGAAAGGCTGCCTGCAGGGGTGGCCATCTTCAGTCCTGGAGGTTGCCAACCACAGAGAGAAGGTACTAGGTACAGGACTTCCCCCTTTTCCCCTTGCTTCCTTTTACTTTTTCCTAAATGTAGTTCGGCTGGGGTTTAGCTCAGTTGGTAGAGAGCTGCACTGTGCTCTCTGAAATGCTTGGTTCAATCCCCAGCCCCGTAAACACACGCACACACGCGCGCGTGCGCACACACACACACACACACACACACACACACACACACACACAAATAAAAAACAGGAAAAGGGCGTGGCAATCTACTCTCGAAGCAATCCTGGAACACTCAGCCACTGAAAACCCTATGAGGGTCACTGAGTTCGACCCGTCTTGACAGCACCTAATAACAACAAATGTGGTTTACTGCAATTAAATATATATCATCATACTGTTTAAAAAACAAAACACTTGTGTAATGTTATTATCTTGTGCAATTCCTCTTTCAGAAATTTTAGAGATAGTCATAGATCACTTAGTGACGAGGACACATTTGACAAATGTGTTATCAGGCCACTTCAGCATCGTGAGACATCATGGAGTGTACTCAACACCAACCTAGATGATGCTGCCGTTGCCGCAGGGAAAACTGAAAAATACTTTGAGAGACACAGAAACTTGGGTAATATAAAAAAAGTTTTATTACAGGCCTGTAGGGTAGTTCCATTGGGCTGGAGGTCAGTTGGCCTTGACTCTCGCAGTTCACCTTCTCTGCCTCATCCTTCCCAGGGATGGGAGGAATTGGGAGGCTCTTCGTGGCTTGATTGTAGCCTTCGGCGCTTTGGGGCCCCTGGTCTTGAAGGCGTCGGCGTCGGCTTGCTTGAACAGTCCGCTGGAGTAGGGAGCGCTGGTCAAGGTGATGGGGTTCAGTTGGCAGTTAAGGGACTGTCAGAAGTGGTGGAGGGGGAGAAGTAGTAGGGGGGGTTAAGAGGGTCCAGGAGCCCTGCTTATATAGGGTCCCAGAGGGGCACGTGACTGGGATTAGCCAATCAGGGCACACACCTGACAGTTACTACAGATAAACTGACATAACTGCCAGGTAGGGACAGTTATCTAACGAAAATGCCAAGGATAGCCAATCAGGATTAAGGCAGTTAAGGCAGGCCAGGCTGGTCAGGCACCATCTTTGCTCACTCGATGGGAGGGGCAGGTGTGAGTAAGATATGGCCCTGGGGGTCCCTCAGGCTATTATGAGGGACCCTAGTTATGGGGTAGGTTTTAAAAATCCCCAACAGGTAACATAAAAAAAGTTTTATTATGTAGGGTATTATGTAAGGTAGCCCCAAGAAAACAAATCCTCTCTTTGCCCCCCCTTTATTTCCTGAGATTATATAATTTATGGCAAGATGAAGGTCACCATATCTCATTTGGACTAACCCTATGTGTAGGGGCCATGTGACCATCTGCAGGTGGGCCATTCTAAGATAGTTGTCATGGCTACATATAGGACAAGGACAGGCAGGAGGGAGTTACTGACTGGGTGAGACAAGCAGCGAGGAGCACAGAAATGTGAGAAGGACTCCTATTTCCTCAGTGAGATAATTTTAACATGCAGCATTCATAGCTGGGAACATTAAGCTGTAACAATTATAGTCTAACTGGAATTCATATAAGTTTTGACAAAGAAACTTTTTTACAAAAGTTTTGATTTTCATTTTTCATCTCCGCCACACTGCCTGCCACACACCTGGGCTAGGTGACACAGCCTACTGCTCCCAGGCAACATGCCTAGAAAGTATGTCCCTGTACTGAACACAGTAGGTGACTTCAACCCAATGGCAAGTATTTGCTTATCTAAACGTAGCTAGACACAGAAAAAACACAGTAAAAATACTAGGCATAGGAATTTTTCAGCACCATTATAATCTTATGGTAACCATTATTGTACACGATCCATTGCTGACTGAAATATCAATATACAACACATGACTTTTTATGAAAAATTCTGACTGATATATACCTTCTTCTCAAGTTTTTATGACTTGGTTAAGAAGCAGCATAGCTGTTAAAATCAGATGTTTACAATCTCAAGTTACATGATACAACTCCACAAATACATGGAAAAGAACAAGAATATAACCTATAATTGCGTATGTTTTACCACATATCAATCAAAGGTTTTCATAAATTAGTAGTAGTGTAACCAAAAATAATATAACAGGTGCACAATGGAAATAGCAAAAGCCTTACTTCTCTGTACCCCACTAACATTTATTAATAAAAATCAGATGGTTAACATTTTAGAGTCAGATAAATTTAGGACCAGGGAGTAGGACCTGGCGAGCCACCCCCGAAACAACTAACCATTGAAAACCCTATGAATAGCAAAGAGACACTGTCAGATATAGTGCCGGAAAATGAGGCCCCCAGGTTGGAAGGCACTCAATCACACAGTGTCTGCAACAGTGGGCTTATCGTTTGCCTGGCACAGAATCGGGAAGTGTTTCGATCTGCTGTACATAGGGTCGCTATGAGTCGGACTCGACTCGATGGCACCTAACAACAACAACAAATTTAGGACCAAATTCAAGCTTCTCTCCTTGGCTATTTTACTTTGGTGAAACTAATTAACTTCTGAGTCTCAGCTGTTTCTCTTGTAAACTGAACACATTATCTATGAAAATAAAGTAATAAACATAGAACATTTAGTACAGAAAGCTGTCTTTTAATAATGGTTGATAAAGCTGAGTGCAGTGGCACACATCTGAAATTCTAGTGACTCAGTAGGCTCAGGAGTTTGAGGCCAGAGGAGTTTGAGGCCTGCACAACTTAGCAAAACCTTGTCCCCAAACAAAAAGTGAAAAGGTGGTTGATGGTCCTGGTCAGTGGCAGAGCACTTACCTAGCATGTATGAGGCCCTGGGTTCAATCCCCCGTACAAAAAATAATAATGGTAAATGCTAACCACAGTTCTTATTCCTATTATTATCATTAGCTAAGACAAGGATGTTTCCTTCTAGTATAACATTGTTTTCTTCAAGGCTTAGTTCATCTTTTGGGGTTTGAGAAGCTTCAGAAGCAATACTGGACCTCCTGAGAACCCAGCAAATGTACCTGCCACACAGGAATGTCAGGATTTGGATGCAGTATTGCTCTGGCCTTGGAAATAAAGTCTCACAGATGACCTCTGTTTCAGACACCTTGTGGACACTGCTTCATTTTTGCAATTCCACCTCTTTAGTCACTGCTGCTGCAACTTCTGTCTAGCGGAACCCCCCAGACCCTCCCCTGGGGTGGAGTTTCTCTGGCACAGGGAGGGGCCCTGACAAGACCCTCAGTACAGCATGGAAGTGGGGGGAGTTCACACAGAGGGAGCCACTCTGAGAACTAGGACAGGACATTAAGTGCTCAAGTCTCAGGACACTGGATCCCAGGCTCCTCTGAATCTTCTGGGTCAGCAAAATCAGCCTTTTCTCCCCTAGAAACCCTGCAAAGACCTCACCCAGGCCCACTGCCTCATAAGGTGATGCTTCCCTCTGACAAAATCCTCCCACCTCTGCTGACAATTAGGGTCAGGTCGCAGCACAGCCTACAGGGAAACAGGGTCCCTGCTCCTGCAGAGAAAGCCTCGCACTCAAGGATTCTCAGGACTACCTGTCATGTACTGACAGGAGCTGGGGGAACAGGAGGGTAGAGCAGGGTACGGGGTAAGCACCAGGCGAAACGGGTGAGAATTTATCTGCATACTGTACTCTCCTATGCCTCACAGTTTGATATCCAGGCACAGACCACTGGAGGCAGGTCCTCATACACCAAGATGGCTCCTATGAGCCTAGACACAATAGTAGCTGAATGTAAATTAAACTGAAGTGCTAGAAATGCCTTAGCAGAATATTGAAGAAGAGGTCAAAGGCTAGAAGGTGGGCATGCTGGGGGGATTTTTTTTTTCTCTGTACTTAGGGGTTGAACCCAGGGCCTCCCACATGCTTTGCAAGTGCTTGACCAATGAGCGGCACTCCTAGCCCATTTTTTACTTTGCGTCTCGAGACAGGGTCTCACTAAGTTATGCAGGCTGCCTTTGGCCTTGACCTCACAATCCTCCTGCCTCAGCCTCCCAAGTTGCTGTGTTTACAGGTGTGAGCCATCGCATCCAGCACTGGGGAGATTTATAAGGAGGAGAACATACCATCTGCCTGTGATCCCAGGAGAGCAGAGGGTCACTCCTCTCACTAATGAAGTACACTGGTGACACTAGAGAAGGGTCAGTGACACCGACAAGGACAACGGTCTGTCCTCAGTTGGCTGAGTTCAGAGTAGAAGATGCTGTCATGATGTTGGGCTTTTAAATTAATAGAAGATGACAGGATTCCCACACAGCAGAGGCCAGGTAGTGACAATCAGTCATCAGAGGCTGGATGTATGTAAGCACTGTATGTGGCAGTGAGGCCAGGGTAGTAGTCAGGATGCTCTGACCATTAGGGACCTGAGGCAGTGACTAATTGGCCATGGCAAGCTGGCTGGACACCTGACTAGGGTGTTACCTGACTTTAAAAAAAAAGAGTGAATGTGACAGAAAGCTGGCATCAGGTGCAGCAGCGCACAGGCCAATTCTACCGGCTGAAGAGGGGCCGGGTCTCCTTGAGGAAGGACCCTTTGGCAGTCCTAACAGCTTATGTGATAAAGAGTTCACAGATCCTTCTACAAAAGGACTGCCACCCTCACCACAGGCACTGGGAAGCATGGAAGGGCAGATTTTTCAAAGACTGTTGTTAGATAGGAATCTGAGCTGATCCTGACACCAAGGACCCTCCACAGCAGTTCTCCAGTCAGTGGGGGATTATGGTGGCCAGGACACGCAGAAAGAAGTGGCCAAGTCTGCCTCACTGTGGGTCTGGTAAGTCCACAAAAGCGTCTTGTAGTGATTTTTCAGTCCAAGTATGTGATTCAGACAGACACACTTAGAATATTACAGAACCCTCACAAGGGTTCCGTGGATGGAGAGGATCAGGACACTACATAGAAAAGGAAGACCTACAGAAGTTATTTTTCTTAAATCTATAAAGCAAAAGACAGCATCTTGTTTCTGGAATCATCATGAGCAGCCATCAATTACTCTTCCAACTTGCTATGCCGAAGTGTACCACTTTCCTATACAAGATGTATCTCTGTACACTTGCCTTTCACTCCCAACACCCCTTGCATTTCCATTACATTTAGTGACCCAAATTCTGTCCAATATCAAGCAATCTTAATGTAGAATACCAAAACACCCCAAGAACAAATAGGCATTTGGCACTTTAAAATTGAGCAGTTAAAAGTCACTCATTTGGGCAAATAAAACCCCCGCTCTACCCTAAGTTAAACAGAGGCTTATTAAACAACTAAGGAAAAAAAAATTTGACCAGTTTCTGAAACTGGAGTTAAGGCTTTAGCTCAGAATACCTTTGAACTAATGATTGTCCTCAGAAGAGCAGATGGTGGAGTGAAGTGATTGGCACTTACTTACTTCTTCCAATGATCTTTAACACAGTAATTCCAGATTTCAGAGTTGATCCAAAACAGTGACTATAAAATTCTTGATGTTAAAGAACCATGTTCTGCTGGGCACAGTGGCGCATGCCTATAATCCCGGTGGCTTGGGAGGCAGAGGCAGGAGGATTGCAAGTTTGAGACCAGAGGCAGTCTGTGTAACTTAGTGAGACCCTGTCTCAAAAAAAGTAAAAAATTGGGCTGGGCATACAGCTCAGTGGTCCAGCACTCACACAGCATACAAGCGTGAGGCCCTGGGTTCAACCCCCAGTACTGCCAAAAAAAAAAAAAAAAAGAACCATGCTCTATTCTTATTTACTCCTTATTTGGCTTCACAGTACTTTGCACAGAGTAGAAACTCAAAGAGTTGGCAAGAGCCACTTCTGAATGACAGAAAACTCCAGGAAAGTGGCACCAGACACAGACTTTTGATAATGTCAAAAGGATTTGCTGTCCTATACCATCTATGTCTCCTATAACTCAGGGTGATCAGTTACTACGGTGAAGTCCTCCTTTATAGAAATACAGAAGCATACTTTATAGAAGTACAGAAGCATAGAGATAAATGAGAAAGAACAATAGGAGTAGAATGTCACCACTGTGCATTTTCCAGTGAGTTAATGGATCTTAGCAAGAATCATCAGCAGGTAAAAACGTCACAGAAAGACAAGAAGAAAGCTGCGCCCAGTGGCGCACATCTATAATTCCAGTGACTTGGGAGGCAGAAGCAGGAGGATCACAAGTTCAAGGCCAGAGGCAGCTTGTATAATTGAGTAAGCTGGGTATGGTGGTGCACACCTATAATCTCAGGGACTAAGGAGTTGGAGGGAGGAGGATTTCGAGTTTGAGGCCAAAGACAGCCTGTGTAACTCAGTGAGACTCTGTATCAAAAAAAAAAAAAAAAAAAAAAAAAAAGACTAGGGGTGCAGCCCCATTACGTAGAGCACTTGCAAAGCATGCATGAGGCCCTGGGTTCAAACCCTCAGTACAGAAACAAACAAAAGACAAGAAGCAACTGGGTATCGTGTACTTCCTATTGGAAGCACATGTGAAGTAGGTTCATCGCGAACCAATTACCGATCTCCCAGTGGAGAAATAAGAACCTCACCCTTGCACTGTGGGCTGTGCCAACTTCTATCACTTTGTACAAGCCCAGTGAGACAGGACACTCACATATAACAAATAACATAAAACAGGTGTACCATTTATAGTTGGACAGCTAGTGACAACAGAAGCCCAGGATTCATGACAACACAGGAAGACTGCCAGAGTGAATGGAGCCTTACCTGTGCAGGAGCCACCTGCACCACAGCAGTGGGACCCTGAAAGCTGCCCACCTGGGTTTTATACCTCAGCAGAAGACATCAACCATGAGGCCAAAGCACTGAGGCATGTTCTGTTTCCAGAGGGAGATGGGAGAAGAACTTAAGTCTCTCTGCATCTCAAGTCACTGCATTCCAGCACATTCTACAGGAATTCTGAGAACTACAAATGAGACAGCTGAGAAAAGTCACCCCAAGGCCCCCGGAAGAACTGTCCTGCAGGACAGAACACCAACTGTAAAGCAGTCCTGTCCTTCTAACCCAAAAAGAGCCTGACTCTAATGAAGCTTCTAGGAGAACTATCAATTTATAGGAGAGAGAGGGACATGTAACATGATACCAGACAGTGTCTTGTCTATCCTCTTTTATTTCTAACCTGCTGAAATTTTTAAAAGAGTATTTGTAAATATAATAAAAACACATTAATAGAAAAATATATAAAAAATATGAGCCCCAAATTTTATTCATAGATTCAAAATACATAAAAGTACACTTCAAAATAGGCCTGTAATCCTAGCACTCAGAAGGGTGAGGCAGGAGAATCCACATGAGTTTGACACCAGTCTGGTGTACACACTGAGTTCAGCCAGCCAGAAGGGTATCTTTTTTTTTTTTTTAAAGACATTCCAATTATTAGAAAATGATAGGAAATTTTAAAAATTTGGAAAGCTATACCAATTATGCACTGAAAATGTGCATACAGGCAGTTAATAGAAAATTGCTATCACACCCACAACTTTCTGCCACTCTGTAGTTATAATTAAATGAACCAATCCCTCATATTAAATGCTAATGCACATAATTTGAAGGAATACCATGTATATCACCATTTAAAGTTTTGGGGTTTTTTTTTGCGGTACTGGGGGTTGAACCCAGGACCTCGTGCCTGCATGCTCTGCAAGTGCTGGACCACTGAGCTGCACCTCAGCCCATTTTTTTTTTTTTTTAACTTTTTGAGACAGGGTCTCGCTAAATTACACAGACTGCCTCTGGTCTCGAACTTGGTCGCCTCCACCTCCCGAGCCGCTGGGATTACAGGCGTGCGCCACCACGCCTGGCCCCACCATTTAAAGTTTTTAAAGTTGAAAAGTACACTTGCTTCTAGCTTCTAACTAGTCTAAATTGGACTAAGCACAACAAGGATTGTTAGAGATAGGTACGTGAATTACTTCAATGTTTAATAACTAACAATAGTGTTAGTTATTATTAAACATTATGCTTATGGGGAATAAATAATTTTTGGGGGGGGGACAGTTTTGCTATACATCCCAGGCTGGCCCAGACCTTGAAATCCTCCTGCCTTAGCCTCATCCATGCGGGGATTATAGGCATGCACCACCACACTTGGCTAAACTAGATTTAAGTTTCTCCAAGGTGAGAAGTATGTTTGTTTTATGTATAACATCATATGTGGTACAGAAAAATGACACTAGATTTCTACCTCTCGCCTTGTATAAAAACCAATTCAAAATGGATCAAAGACTTTAACCTAACACCTGAAACTTTGAAACTGCTAGAGGAACACCTATGGAAAACACTTTAAGATACAGGGATAGACAAGGACTTTCTCAATAGGACTCTAACATCTCAGGAAAAAATAGCAAGAATTAACAAATGATATTGCATGAATTTAAAAAGCTGCTGTAGCTGGGCACGCCTGTAATCCCAGCGGCTTGGGAGGCGGAGCCAGGAGGTTCGCAAGTTGGAGACCAGAGGAAGTCTGCATAATTTAGTGAGACCTTGTCTCAGGAAAAAAAAAAGGGCTGGGGGTGCAGCTCAGTGGTCCAGCACTTGCATAGCATGCAAGCTCGAGGCCCTGGGTTCAAACCCTAGTACTGAAAAAAAAAAAAAAAAAAAAAAAAAAAAAAAAAAAAAAAAAAAAAAAAAAAAAAAAAAGCTGCTGTACAGCAATGGAAACAACAGAGTGAAGAGAAGCCTGTGTTGTTGTTAGGTGCTGTCAAGTCATGTCCGACTCATAGCAACCCTCATAGGGTTTTCAGTGGTTGATTTTTTCGGGATTGCCCTGGGAATGGATTGCATGTCATTCTCCCATTTTTGCAGTGCTGGGAATCGAGCCGGGGACCTCAGAGATTGCAAAGCAGCACTCTACCAACTGAGCTAAATCCCAGCCCCCTGTCAGCTATATAGACGGGATTAATGTCTAGAATATAAAAAGAACTCAAAATATTGACACCAAAAGAATCAAAACAAATGGGCAAATTGAACAGTTCTCAAAAGAAGTAGCCAACAAACATATGAAAAAATGTTCCACATTTAGCCATCAAGGAAATGCAAATCAAAACTACACCGAGATTCCAGCTCACCCCAATCAGAATGGCTAGCATCAACAAAACAACAAACGATGGTAAGGATGTGCGGAGAAAGGAACCCTCACACACTGCTGATGAGAAGGCAATTTAGCACAGTTACTATGGAGATCAGTTTGGAGGTACCTCAAAAACTAAAAATAGAACTACAGCACTATAGCACTATATCATATGATCCAGCTATACCATCCCTGGGTATATGCCCAAAGGAATCTAAGTCAACACACCTCAGAGATACCTGCATATACATGTTTACTGTAGCACTATTCACAATTGCCAAGATATGGAATCAACTTAGAGGTCCATTAACAAATGAATGGATAAAGAAAATATGGGATATATACAAAATGGGGTTTTACTAAGTCACAAAGAAGATTATTATGTCATCTGCAGGGAAATGGATGAAACTAGAGATCATTTTAAGCAAATAATCCAGAATCAATATTGAGTGTTTTCTCATGTGTGGACTCTAGATTTTATATATATATATACATATATATATATGTTAGTATGTCATTCATATATACATAATTTATATATATTTAAATCTAGATTCTATATATATGTATATACATGTATATATATATATGTATATATATAATATATATATATATATATATATATATATATATATATATATATATATGGGGAGAGTATTAGAGGGGAGAAAGAAGACTAAAGGAGAGAGGAGGGACTAATATGAAAGGGCAACAGTAGAAAGACAAATATCATGTTCTCTCTCATATGGAGAATCTAGATTTAAATATATATAAATTATGTATATATGAATGACATACTAACATAAGGCAGACTATCAGTATGGAGGAAGGGGGCCAGTGGGAGGGGTGTCATAAGAGGATAATAGGGGGTAAATATATGTATAGTAATTTGCATGTGGGCTGGGATTTAGTTCAGTGGGTAGAGCGCTGCACTGCAGTCTTTGAGGACCCAAGTTCAATTCCCAGCACCACAAAAATGGGAGCAGGGCCTGGCAATCCACTCCCAAGGTAATCCCGAAGCACTCAGCCATTGAAAACCCTATGAGGGTCGCTATGAGTCGGATACCGACTCAACGGCACCTAACAACAACAACAACAACAATTTGCATGTATGGAAACATAATGAAATCAATTAATCTGTACACTAAAAAAATTAGTATTAAAAATTCAAGATCATATGTGGATACTGTTCATTGATATTCATTAAGTCATAGAACAAACCACAGCAATCAGTTAAAACTGTTCTTCTAAGCTTTTTTATAGGGAAGAGGAAGGCTTTTGATTATATTTGTCATTGAAGAACATGTTGCTTCTTTGCATGCAAATAAAAAGATCATTAAAATGTCAGACTAAACAAATTTATATTTTTTAAAGTTATAACCCAAATGCTTCTTATCTTGAGCAACAACAAGGGGATCCTACATTTGACAAAATCTTCCCTTTGATAACCATCATACGTCAGCAGGCAATAACTGCTTTTTATGGTCAGCTTCCACTTATAATATAAAAAATAATACTAAATGTAACAGATAAGCCTTTCTGTGAATTTGTAACTCTTACTATATCACTAAGCCTCCTATTTAATTGTATGGACATTTTTTCATAGCGAAACTATTTTTGTGGGTGGCAGTGCTGGGGATAGAACCCAGAGCCTTACACATTCCAGGCAAATGCTCTGCACCTCTAGCTCATAACAAGACATACTTCCTGCCTGTGCAAGGCTGTAGTCTCAATCCCCAGTACTGCCCAAAACAATATTCCTGATGAAAGAAGCAGTTATGCGATTTTCATTCTGGCGAAAGCCTCTTCAGCCACATAATTACTCTAGAAGGTTTTCCCATGATTGTACCATTAGAACATTCTCAAACACAAATTCATATCCAATCATGTCTGCTGACAATACTCACAAGCATGGATGTTGCAGCAAAGTCAAATTGTTAAAACAGTTTCAAAACATTTAGTCTCAGTATCTCTACTTGTCAAAAATAAGTACTAAGCCACACTGACCAGCACTACAAAGACAAATGACATTCCTTTTAACAGAAAAAAAAGAAAGAAGAAACCTCAATATGAAAAATGATTTAAGATGCTTATCACACAAGTACTATGAATGATTTTTGGATCTCTATTTAATAATGTAAAATTTTGTGACAATTATAATAAAGTATCAATAATTATTAAATGCTTTGTGATATTAAGGAGTGACTTAATTTTTCAATGCAATAAAGACATTGTGGTTATGTCTTTTTTGAGGCAAGTGCCTTTAGAGATACAAACTATCTCATGGATGAAATGACATGGTGTCTGGGATTGGCCACAATGTAAACTGGGATTGAGGGAGACAGGAATACTGTAGACAAAACAATACTGGCCATATTCTGGTAAGTGTTGAAGCTAAGGGGATTTACATATAAAGTCCATTATGTTCATTTTGTTACTTTTATATGTGTTTGAAGCTTTTTATAATAAAAATTTTTAAACAACTGAGAAAATACCCAGTGACAAAAGCTACTTATGTAATTGTTATTTTAATTTTTTAAAATATTTATTTTGCAGTACTGGGGGGTTGAACCCAAGGCCTCATATATACTTTGCAATTGTTCTACTGCTGGGCTGCACCCCAAGTCCATTTTTATTTTTATTTTTATTTTTATTTTTTATCTTGAGTCAGGGTCTTGCTAAGTTACACAAGCTGCGTCTGGCCTAGAACCTGCAATCCTCCTGCCTCTGCCTCCCGAGTCACTGACATTACAGGCATGAGCCACCATGTCTGGCTATAATAAATGGTATTTTAATTGACTTATTTTTTTGTATTGTATGCTTCTATTATATGAAGTACCAGAATAGATAAATTCATGAAAATAAAAAGTGAATCAGTGGTTGCTGGGAACTGAAGGTAAGGGAACATAGGGAGTGACCACTAATGGGTACAAAGTGTCTTTTTGGGGTGATGAAAATGCTTTAAAAATAGTGATAATGGTTACAAAATTCTAAGTATAGTGAAAAGCACTGGATTGTGTACTTTAAAAGAGGTGAATTTTATGGTACATGAATTACATCTTTAAGAAGCTATTGGTTTTTAAAAATGGTTCTACACTGCAGCTGCACCACTGCGGCATCCAATCTTGGAAACTAAGCAGAGTCAGCCCTGGTTAGTACTTGGATGGGAGACCACCTGGGAACACCAGGTGTTGGAGGCTTGGGAGAAGGACCTGGCAACCCACTCCCAAATAACAATCAGCCATTGAAAACCCTATGAATAACAGAGAAGCTCAACAATAGTGTTTCATCTGTTGTACACAAGGGTCACTATGCCTCGGACACCGACTGGACAGCACCTAACAACAATACTGCAAGTGTGTGTGTGTGCGCTCGCGTGTGAATTACTATGTGCGTATTACTGTGTGCACATACACCCCAAATTTGAATTTAGAAACAGTTTCATCTTTAAATTAATGCTAATTTTTTCAGGTTCTAAAATACTAACATGTTTGAAGGCATTCTGGAATATCACATAACTTAAATTAATAATCACTGATGCATAGTATAAACTGAAATCTCCATTGAAGTAGCAACTTTAAAGTCCAAGAATAAGTAGCAACCTGCTCTAGACTGAGTTAGCTTAGTTTTCATTTCAATATTATATTTGTATGGAATCCAAAATTCTACCAATTACACAGTATGTCTCCAAGTAATTGACAGTAGGAGCTACACCTTTTTACATTCATAACCTTTGTAGCACATGGCACAGTCCCTTGTATACCTCATGGACCAAATAATGAGTGAAATGCTATCTTAATGATATATTTGTAAAGTGTGACTATAACAGTAAAACTTGTTCATGTGCTATACTTTTAAATCAGGCTTACCTTTTTTAAAATGTTTTTTTTGTTGTTAGGTGCTCTCGAGTCATGTCTGACTCTAGAGACCCTCATAGAGTTTCAATGGCTGATTGTTTCGGGATTGCCTAGGGAGTGGATTGCCACATCCTTCTCCCATTTTTGCAATGCTGGGAATTGAACTCAGGACCTCAGAGACTGCAGAGCAGCGCTTTACCAACTGAGCTAAATCCCAGCTTTTTAAATGGTAGGACATATGTATAAATTATTTAGGTCATGGATAATGGTTAGTGCAGTGGTGGTGTTATAGTTTGGATCTAAATGTCCCCCAACAGTCACAAATTGTAATGTTGGGTCCCCCATTGGTAGCACTGCTTGTGGAGATCATAGAACTTTGGGAGGTAGGATTCTTGCTTTGCAAAAGTGGCTCCCTGAGGGCAAGACTTTGGAGGTTTTTTACCCAGACTTGCGGCTCTGATCACTCTCTGCCTCCTCTGATCACTCTCTGCCTCCTGCCCTACTATGCTGTAAAGTCACTGGCCATAGGCCCTGCCCTGCCATGCCTGCCCTGCTGCCATTATGGACAGATCCTCTAACTGTGAGCTTCCAATGAACCCTTTCTTCCATAAGTCTGTTTTGGTTGGTTTTTCTGTTACAAAAATAACAGCTGATTAATACAGAACACCCACAACAAATGGGCTTACTTTAGGGCAGTTCTCCGTCTTTGTAATCTAGGTCCTTCATGGGATTTTCTGAGTATTTCAACTACTCTAGATCTTGTTGAGAGTTTAACTGTGTATTACAATGATATCTAGACTATACTTTTAAATTTCTACAATAATTTCCCCTTTCACTCATCACTTCAAACAGACCTTCTCCCTGTAAGAAGTCACCTTTCCTGGATAAGCAATCCCCACTGTCTGTGACTCAAGCTGTCTTCAGAAACAGCCTGACCTTGAGCTAGTGGAGCCTAGCGCCCTTCCACTCAGTTCCAACAAACTATGATTGATCCAGCTCCTCAGGTCCTTCTCTCCTCCCTGTCTCTCCCAGGCTAGTTTTTCCTTCCCAAGAGATTGGTTTCCCCTCTTCAACCCTATCCCCAACATTCCCTTAAAAGTACACCTTTACATTTGAATGGGAGAACATGGCAATCCACTCCAGAGACAATCCCAAAACAATCAGCCATTGAAAACCCTGAGGGTTGCTGTGAGTCTGACACAACTCAACAACAGACCATATGCTCTCACAGCTAACACTTCTCTGGTGCTTACATGACCTTCTTAGTCCCTCCCTCTTCACTCACCCAGATTTAAGGTGTCTGACAAGACACCCAGCTTTTCATGGTGCCAGGCAGCCCCTCAGGACAGATTCAGTCCTCTTCAGACCAAGGCCTGACTACACGCACCTGTCCTTGTGTTTACTCATTACTGGATTCACTCAGCATCTGACTTGATCAGAGATTTTGGCTGAGGAAGACTCACTGGCTTTTAGTATCTGAAGAACAACACTGCACAGACTCTGAAACTTTCGGGGGATAGGGACTCCTGGAGAAAAGGAAGCAGCATCTTCACAAATGTGTAGCTGTATACTCTGCAGTGGGGCTTTTCAAAAACCCTACGAAGTCTGCAGAGAGGCATGGCATTCTCCAAGAGTAATTCCACCCTGAGCCTGAGAACGCACTGGCAGGTACTTTCTAATGGCACATGCAGCTGGGGATGTCACTTCCATGCTGCTTTACAGAGAAAGGGCAGCTGGGAAAACCCAGAGCAGCCATGGCAACCCTGCCTGGAAGCCAGGTGAAGCCTGGTAGAGACCACAGTGGGAGAGATAAGGGAGCTAACACTTACTGAGCTTTTTACTATGGCACCACATTGTGGAAAAGTCTTCCTTTAATCATCCTGACAAACCAAGAGTCTGGCCCTATCAGACCCACATCTCATAGGGGAGGAAAATAAAGCAGACAGGTGAGGCCACGGCTTCAAGAGGGCAGTGCTGGTAAGTGGTGGGGTTGGGATGTGAGCCCAGGCTATCGAATTCCAGGGCAATTGCTGGGACACTGGGGGATGCCACCTTCCTAGCTTCAAGAAGAGTTCTACTTTCCACACCAGGGCGAGTATAGACCAAGCTGTTTGGTAAAACGACCAAGCCTTCCAGGTAAAATGCATTTTGGCTTAAATTTGCCCAGCATACAATCTGTGAAAGAAACCCTAAAATCTTGGTCACTGTTGCCAGATGTCCTCTGTGGAGCTTCACACTCAATAGAGACGTGTCCCATGTAGTCTATGACCACGTGCAGGGCAGGAGTTCAGACAAACCACCACACACATATGGCATTCCATAGTTATCAGTAAAACTAAAAGCATACACTCTATTTTTGCACTGATATCTGTGTGTGTGTATGTGTGTGTTTTAAATTCTCATTTATTTTACTCTTATCATCTCAGCTGTCAAAATACAGTAGCTGAGGAAACATGTAAACAATCTACAGTATAGAGAGTTTTTCAAGCTAAATATTTTTTCCCCCAAGAGCAGCTAAATCATAGGTATTTCACCCAATTTTATATTGGAGGCATGTGGGGTTTATAACTTTCAAGCAGTTAGTGAAAGCCAAACATTTACACTTCTCCCCACCTCAAATCAGGATGCCCTTGGGCACCATGAAGGAATTTAGACATTGGTACTTACATTGAAATGAAGTTAATCATAAGGAAGTTTTAAATATACCTTCTTTGTTAATGAACTTGATTGAGGCAGCAATTGGGGATGCCTTCTCTTTTCCCTGCAGAAGTGGAGTGCTCCACTTAACTGAGCTGGGTGTCCAAAGAGTCTTGTTAATGGTTTGCCAAGATCTTGCAAGGGGTCCACTGCCACCTGCCAGGCACACAGCACCTGTTGGCAAAGCCCAGTAGGAGGGGCGGGAATGGGGCACCTCTCCTGGGTCTCAGCTCCTGCGGGCCACACCTTGGGCAGGCCTCAATGGACTAGCTGCCCCCTCTCTCTACTCTACCTGTCAACATGTTACTCAGTTCACTTTCTGCACAGCAGTCAACACCATTTGATCTTTCTTGTTCATTCATTTATTTACCTTTGGATTGCTTGCTCCCCTGGGCGCCACCCACCTCAGGAGCTCCGGGAGAGGAGCCTCATTCCTGCTCTCCTTGGTGTCCCTGAGCCTAGATAGTCCGTACACACTCAGCACTTACAGGTATCTGTTGAAGGAATGAATGAAGAACATAAAAACAGGATCTGAAGACTGCCCTAAATAACCACCCTATTCACCAAAACTCACCAAAACTTTGCAAACTCACTGGCCAGGAGAAAGCCAGAAATCTTCGATCTTTGCCATCTTCAGGAAAGGGGGCTTATTTTGACACTGTTTTTGCAGGGCTGGGGATTGAACCCAGGTCTCACACACACTAGGCAAGCACTCTACCACAGAGCTATATCCCCAGCCCATACACTTATTTTTTTCCACATCCCCAAGCCCTTACATTTATTTTTTCCATGCCACTTTTTCAAGTTCAGGAAAGAATTCTTCCATAAAACGGATTTTCTTTTTCTTTTGGGGCAAAGGTAACAGCCACAGGGTAAGTACAGGCTCTAGACCTAATGGGATCATAATTCAAAGCTTAGTACTCCCCACACTCCTCCCTCTGACAGTGGAATGTGTCAGGGTGGCAAATCGGTATCAACACTTAGAGACAAAGGCTTCAAGTCAGCCATAAAATTGTCTAATTGCTTTTGAAAATTAAACTTTCATAGCAGAGTCACACTGAGCTGCATGATTAATATCGTGATTTGGTATAGAAGAAAAAGACGATCAGCCCACCATGTAGGGAATAAATTCGCCTAGGGCATTAGTTTTGTAATTGAACATGGTGCAATAAGACATTTAACTAACACCACCCCAGTATTCTGTGTGTCCAGATGGATTCCAGGTCACCTTGGGGAGACACAGAGCCTCAAAACAGACAGACAGACAGACAGACAGACAGACAGACAGACATACACACACACACACACACACACAGACATGGGATTTAAGAAAATGAGATCTTATATATTGGTACTTACACACTCTTCCCCATGTCCCTGAGAGATGCCAACTCAGAGAAGCAGGCTCAACCCACCCATGCCCACTCCTAGTCAACCTACAGGGATGCCACGAGCAGGGTGGCTTTGGGAGAGAGCAGTAACAACGAGAGAAGCAGTTCTCTACACACACTTACTCATGGTGGCTGCAGGCAAGCGATCCCTATAAAGACCAGGGGTGCCTTGGGTAGGAGACAGCAGCACTGTGTTCCTCAACTAGACACCTGCTTAGCTAGCAGCCTTGCTCCTCTGCCCCAAATTACTGAGGCAGAGGACAAGAGAACTGCAGATAGACCAGAGTTAAGAGGAGACCAGGACAGCCTGCCCTCAAGGTCCAGGCTCCTGAGACACATGGAAGCAGCTCCTCCAGGGTAAATACTTGGAGGTAGGGTGGCTGCGCATCCTACCTACCTCCTTTAGGTCACTGTAAATGGCCAAATGACCACAATAGTGCCTGACCTTTAGTGAACACTGTATGTGCTAGCAATCATATTTACTATTATTTTTTTTTTAAACCCAGCCTCTACATGGCTAGTAACATGACTTTGGACAAGTCCCTGACCTCTCTGGCCTATTAACATGAAGATAACAGCATTTACTTTTCAGGGTTCTATCTATGTACATTAAGAGCCTAATACCTTGTAAGCTTTTTATTTATTTATTCATTCACTCATTGAACGATGCTTGGGTAGCCAGACATAACAAAGCAGATAAGCCCAGTCCTTGTGGAGCTTACAGCCTTTTGGGGCACCTAACACTGAGCAAGGAGCTGTACGTGTGAGACACATTATTAAAGGGAAGTTTAGTGTGCACTGGAGATGTGTATCTGAGGCAACAAACTTAATCTGGGAGATCAGGAACTTACTCTTTAAGGAAGGGGAATTTCAGCTGACCCATGATGAGGGAATAAGAATGAGACTAGTGAAAAAGTACTCCAGATGGAATAAATAGCATGTGCAAAGGCCCAGGGTCCAGAAGTACCATAGCACATTAGAAAAGCTAGAAGAAGCCAGGCATGGTGCTGCATGCCTGTAATCTCAGCTCTTGGGAGGCTAAGGCAAGAGGATTGTAAATTTGAGGCCAACCTGGGCTACACAGTGAGACTCTTTGAAAGAATGGAGTGCAAGAGAAAGGGAAAAAGGGAGTGAGAGACAGAGAACAGAATGAACAAACTAGAAGAGGTCCAATATAGACAAATGACAAAAAGCAAAAGAAGGGAAAAAAGGTTTCTCCCCAAACTTGCAGTAATCCTCCTGTCTCTGTCTCCCGATTACTGGGATTATAGGCATGCACCATCATGCCTGGCAATGTGATGGTAACTTGCCTGGGTCACAAGTGCCCAGATATTTGATCATACATCACTCTGGGTGTTTCTGTGATAGTGTTTTTGGATGAGATTAGCACATAAATCAATGGACTGAGTAAGGCAGATAGCCTTCCACAATGTGAGTGGACTACATCCAATCAGTTGAAGACCTGAATAGAGCAAAAGGATCTGTCTCCCTCAAACAAGAGAGATTCCAGCAGACTATCTTCAGACTTCATTTATAACTTTTTTTTTTCCAGCCCCCTGCAGTACTGGTGGTTGAAACCACATCCTCATACAAGCTAGGCAAGTGCTCTAACACTGAGCTGTGCCCCCCAGCCTCTTTTTTTAATTTATATTTTGAGACAGAGTCTTGCTAAATTGTGTAGGCTGCCTCTGGCTTCGAACTCATAATCCTTCTGCTTCAGCCTCTCCAGTTGCTGGGATTACAGGTGTGTGCTATGGCAACCAGTCTGGCTCTTGAACTGCAATGCTGGATCCCTTGGCTCTCCACCCTGTTGGCCTTTGGACTTCAACAGCACCACTGACTGGCCTAGGTCTCCAGCGCGGTGACTCCCCCTGCATATTATGTACTTGCCAGTCTCCATAATCACAAACCAATTCCTTATAATACTGCATATTCCCGATTCTAATTGGCATCCTTCCAATAGTTTTAGACGGCTACAAAGTCAGAGGCAGATTAGAATCACATGAGGATTGGGGTGCGGATTGAGATGCGTGGTCAAGAGGGGTATAAAGAGTTCTCTCCAGTGAATCCAGTCGGCTCGCAATTCTGATCTGTATCTGACTTTGTAGTCCTCTAAAACTGTTGAAAGGGTGCAGACTGGGATTAATACATAATAAATCTCTCATTCTCTCTCTATATGTATGTGTACACACACACACACACACAGCTTATTGGTCTTTTGGGGGGGATAAATTTGACTGTTTGGAGAACAAGGTGAGGCAGAGTGATGGTCTGGGTGGGGGCCACCCCAATGTCCAGTGATCCCAGTGGGTAAGTCATGGAACGGGAGGTCAAGGACACATCTGGGGCAATAGTGAGTACAAGGGGTCATTTTAGAGGAAGGTCCACGGCCAGATCTGCAATTTTCAAGTGGTCTGCTGTGGGGCAGCAAGAAGCCTGGAGGACTAGGCAACAGCAGAGCCAAAGGACAAGGATGTGGACTTCAGTGTGGTCAGAGGCTCAGGCTAGGGTGAGGTGAGGGAGAAGCAGAAATAGAAGGATCCATGAGCATCAAGAAGTTTTAAAGATTGGATATTAACACATGTTCTCCTAGCAAAGGGAGATAAAACAGCCTAATTCTCCTTCATGAAAAGTACTTGCTAGGAGGCCAAGTGTAGTGACTCATGCCTGTAATCCAAACAACTCTAAAGGCAGAGGCAGGAGGATCACAGGTTTGAGGCCAGAGGCAGCCTAAGTAATTTAGTGAGAGCCTGATTAAAAAAAGGCGGAGGGCAGGGGGAGGGCAAAAAAACTGCCCAGTGGTAGAGCACTTGCAAAGCATGTGTGAGGTCCTGCATTCAATCCCCAAGTACAGAAAAAGAGGAAGAAGAGGGAAGAGGAAGAAGGAAAGTACTTGCTAGGAAAATAGACTCACTGGTTCTTCCAACTTGAACGTATTTATTTGCCATATTTATCTTCAATTCTATCGATTCTCCTATCTCCTTTCCTCAGCCTAACAGTGACATAACTGTGAAAACAGAAGCTAAGAGAAAGAACAGACTGGGTACTTTGGCCGCATTCCCAGACAGGAGGCGCACCTTCCCAGCCCCTGGGAGGTGGATGCACACTGTGCTCGCCAGCACACTGAGCTGCCCTGCATTCCCACAGATACAAGGCCCTCTCTGGGGCATGCAGCAGCAATGATTTATGATGGGTCCTTCCCTTACAATTCCTAAAGCAAATCAAGGATAATAATGCCTCCCATGGCATTTTGTGTGTGTGATGAAAACAAACCCAACAGTCTTTTTAACTCCTGACATTCACAGGTGGTAGCTTTAATAAATAGATCTGCTGCTGGACATAATCTCTGATTTTCACATGGTCTGTTGCTGAGCCCCAGTGTAGACAGGAGGGATGAGCAATGGCAAGCCCGAGGAAGATGGATTTGGCTGTTGTCGGGGCTTCCTTACCCCTTACAAGTAAGACCTTCAGAATCAGGTTATCCATTTCTCTGGGAAGTCTCAAAGCCAGCCCTCCTGGCTGGGCGTGCCTCACTATTCCTCAAGCCTGGTTCCTCCCTGCTGGCCCTGATTGGCCCCAGACTGGAAAGCCAGGAGTGACTAGACTGATGCCGCCTGGGCACTGCACAAAAATGGAGCCCACTGATGTCTTTGTCTCTGGCTACTCAACTTCCTGTTACCACTAAGCGAGCATTTTATGCACTTAGGTCACCACAGAATCAGGCCAAACAAAAAGGGATTCCAGAACAGCTCCTTTCTCTCCCTCCTTTACTGACAGTAAGAGAGCTGCCATGATTAACTTTGTCAATTCAACCTGGTTCAGGGATGCCCAGGTATCTGGTTAAACATTATTTGTGGGTGTGTCTGTGAAGATGTTTCCTGAAGAGATGAGCCTTCACCTTTTAGCACTCAGTAAAGCAGAATTTGTTGTTAGGTGCTGTCAAGTCAGGTCAACTCAGAGGGAGCGTATATACAACAGAATGAAACACTCCAACACTGTGCCACACACCAGATCTTTTATATGTTTAAGTCCATTGTTGAAGCCACTGTGTCAATCCATTTAGTTGAGGGTCTTCTTTTTCGTACAGCTCCCTAAAATATCACAAAGTGAACTTGTGAGCAGTGGTGAGATATGCAGCCCAGTGTTACCACCTGCCTTGAGGAGTTCCCCTTCTCACGATTTCCACTCAGGTTAAGCCAAGTCCTTGGCTCCATTACAGAAATGAATGTCAGGATGAGTCAGAAAGTGAAACAAAGTTAGAAACTTTACTGGGTAGAGGCAAGAGATAGGCCATGTTTCATGGTGAAGCACAGGCATAGGAGAGAGACTCCTAAGAAAATAGTACATATCCAAGACTTGGATGTGGGCCTTTCAAGAAAGTCACACTTAGATGTCTTTACAACATACATAGATATGATTTTCTGGCTTTGAAGTTACATTCCTCAATGGTCGTCCAGAAGGTGCATTACAGACAAGAAAGGGACACTGTTAAGATGCCTAAGTAAAGACAGTCAAGGAAATTCTTACTACATTTAGTCACAAGAAAGTAATTATAATACATAACCTAGTTTGTAGAGATTCTCAGAGAAGCACAGGATTCTATACAGGCAGTCCTCACAGTTCTTTTTGGTTGTGCTGGAATCCTCAGCTGTTGAGACTGAGACCAGATCCTGGGGTGAAAGCTCTTTCCTTCCCATGTCCCCTTATCAATGTGACCATCCAGTTCAAGAAAAATAACAGGACCTCACATATAAATCCACAGAACCATACAACTTTAGAAATCTGGTTAGGGGCCAAATGAAACTGAGTGCTAGTTCCACCTGGTATGTCCTTAAAGGATTTCAAAATACCCAGCTGGGCGTAGTGGCACATGCCCGTAATCCCAGGGGCTCAGGAGGCAGAGGCAGGAGGATCACAAGACCGAGACCAGAGGCAGTCTTTGTAATTTAGTGAGACCCTGTCTCAAAAAGTAAAAAAATGGGCTGGAGGCAGCAGCTCGTGGTCCAGCGTTTACAAAGCATGCAAGCACAAGGCCCTTGGTTCAACCCCCAGTACCGCAAAAAGAAAAAGAAAAAAAAGAAAAAAAGAAAAAAATGTCTACAGTGTTGTCCTTGACTGTGATCTTCTCACATTAGGTTGAAGGCTGCCAGCAGGTTCAACTCCAGCTACATGTTAGGTTCTCTGTAGGTAGACTTCAATGACTGAACTCTCCAGACACAGCAGGCAGATAAACCCACCTCTGATCAAAGGCTCTTAGGCTTCTTTCTGTGCTTTTTCGATGTCACAGGAGGACAAATGAACAGGGTCTCCACTCAGGCACTTGTTAGGTGCCATTGAGCCAGGTCCGACTCATAGTGACCCCATGTACAAAAGAACAAACCACTCCATGATTCTGTGCCAGACACATGATCTTTTTTACGTTTAAGCTCATTGTTGAAGACACTGTGTCAATCCATCAAGTGGAGGGTATTCCTGTTCATTGATCTGCCACTCTCCCAAACATGATGTCCTTCTCCAGAGATTGGTCCCTCCTGACTACATGTCTAAAATACATTAGATGCAGTCTAGTCATCCTTGCTTCCAAGGAGCACTCTGGTTACACTTCTAAGACAGACCTCTTGGCTCTTTTGGCAGTTCATGGTTTATTCAATATTTGTCTCCAGCACCATAATTCAAATGCATCAATTCTTCTCCTGTCTCCTTTATTCAACATCCAGCTTTCACAACCATATGATGTGACAGAAAATACCATGGAACGATGCAGGCATGTCTTTGTCTTCAATGCGACATCTTTAACATTTTAAAGAGGTCTTTTGCAACAGCTTTTCCCAATGCAACGCATTTTTTTTTCTTAACTGCTGCTCCCATGGGTATTGATTATACAACCAAGTAAAGCAAAATCTTGGACAACTTCGATCTTTTCTCCATTTATCAGGGAGTTGTGTACTGACCCAGTTGTAAGGAGTTTGTTTTGTTGATGTTGAGTCGCAATCCATACCAAAGGCTGTGTTCTTTGATCTTCATCAGTAAATGTTTCAAGTCCTCTTCATGAAGTGTAAGCAGAAAGCCCTCCCCAATGTAGGTAGGCGCCACCCAGTCAGGTGAGGACCCAAGAACAGAAAGGTAGAGAAAGGGTGAGGGCTCCACCTGACTGTCACACTGGGAATTGATCTTTCTCTGCCTTCCATGCGACTGGTTTTCAAGCCTTCAGACTCACTTGTTGTTGTTGTTGTTTTTTAGGTGTTGCCAAGTCAGTATCCAACTCATAGTGACCCTACATACAACAGAGGAAACACTATTGTCAGTGCTTCTCTGCTGTTTATAGGGTTTTCAATGGCGGATTGATCTTTGGGAGTGGGTTGCCAGGTCCGTCTCCCAAGCCTGCAGCACCTGGTGTTCCCAGGCAGTCAGACTCACTAGGATTTGCATTATCTGCTCTCAGGCCTTCAAACTCACAACTGGCTTTCCTGAGTCTCCAGCTTGCGGATGGCAGATGGTTGCACTTCTCATTCTGCATAATCCCGTGAGTCACTACCTCATAATAAATCACTTCCTAGATGTGTGTGTGGAGGATGAGTGGGTATTGATTCTGCTTCTCTGGAGAATTCCAACTAATACACTAGTCAGAAGCCCTCACTCCATACCCCATTCAGGGAGCAGCCAGTGGGCCATACATTCCCTACAGAATGTGAACCATTGTGAAAGGAGCAGCCACCCACCAGCTCCCCTCTCTAGCTGGGGTCAGAGCCTATAAACAGAACTGCTATAGGCTGGCAGCTGCTGTCGCTCCCTCTTTCTTAGGAGTTTACAGATAAAAAGTTATTGGGCAAGGCTGAAAGGAGACAATGGGAGGCTCACACTCCCATTCCTCTTTAGTTCGTGGATATTCAATCATCTTGGCTCTTCAGATGTCAGTAACAGAGCTTATGGGAAAAGTTGGATGGGGCCCACCATTTAAGCTACTCAGGACCATTCAAAACCTGTGGCAACCAGAGTATGTACACACACACACACACACACACACACACACACACACACACACACACACCAAACAAACAAACAAAAAAAAAACCTGGGACCTCAGAAGCAAACCAGCTCACAGCAACAAGAAGATGCCATAGGAAATATTAAAAGTGCACAAATACAACAGCTTGAAAATGCTGGTTTTCAAGTAAGAGACAAGGCAAGAGAGGTGAGAGCCTGCAAGGCTAGTGGTGCATATCTCTACGGAGGAGCCTGTGCATAGGGACTTGTTTCCAACTTTCTTAAAGAAGAGCAGAAAGAGCTCCTGCAAGTGCAAAGCTGAGCTGAGGGAATCTTCCTTTCCTTCTGAAGGTTTATTCTATTTCTCCTATTTTGGTTCCCCTTCCCTAAGGAAAAAAATCATGTGAACTGACATCGTTCACATTTTCACTGATTGCGTGGAAGCCCATTTTATTATGGAAATATGCTTAGAAGATCTGCAGATGTAGGTCAGTGGCAAATGACTCGTAGGCCCTGGGTTCAATCCTCACCACCACAAGAGGAAAAGAAAGAAAAGCAAGCAAGCTTGGACTTTATCATCAGATACTGGAGGTAGAGAATTTATTACTAGGATTATTCTTAGACATCAAACTACCAATTCAACCAAAAGGATTTCACGCTGTAAACTCTTTGAGGTTGTGATTTCAAAATATTTATTTCTTCATGCTCAGCACCTAATATGGTAGTATCCCACATGATTGTTGAGTGAATAAATGAAACTATATGTTCCAGCCACAAAGACAAATCAACACTGAAAAGGATGAGGCTGGTGGGCTAAGCTTACCACAAATTCTGCAATAGCAAATCTTTCACACAGAACTTCAAATCCACAAAAAATTGGGTTCAGGTTCAGGTGTGAATTCGATGTGTTCAAAGTTAGGATTTAAACCAGAACCTGAACCGAACCCCCTATCTGTAGACAGCAGGGCTTCAAACTAACCTGAATCCAAACCCTGAACCCATTCTAGTTCAAGGATTAAAAAAATTTTTTTTTCTGAACCTGAACCTAAACTTGAACCTGAACCCAGTGAAAAATTGGTTTTTCATTCAGCTTCTAACAATTTGTAGAAATTTTGTACCATTAGCTATTCAAAAATTGAAAAAAAAAACATTTAATTCATCTATCTACACACAGGATTAAAATTTTATTTTTTTATTTTTTTATTTTTTTTGTGGTACTGGGGGTTGAACCCAGGGCTTTGTGCCTGCATGCTTTGCAAGTGCTGGACAACTGAGCTGCACCCCCAGCCCATTTTTTTTTTTACTTTTTGAGACAGGGTCTCACTAAGTTACAGACTACCTCTGGTCTCGAACTTGCGTTCCTCTCACCTCCACCTCCCATGCCGCTAGGATTACAGGCGTGTGCCACTGTGCCCAGCAGGATTAAAATTTTAAACCCAAACCCAAACCAAACCTGAATTCTCTAAATTTTAACATACTGTACCTGAACTTAACTTTTTTGTGGATTTAAAAGCCATGGTTTCACAGGAGCACTATGGTACTTGAAACAAAGAACAGAAGAAATACTAGACTCATGGTAAGGATGGAATTCAAGATCCAGAAGGGAACTGAAACTCTTCTCTGGGCAAGATGAGAATGAACATCAAGGTGATAAACTCATAGGGCTGGGGCATGGCTCCAATGCTAAAGCACTTGCCTCGCATGTGAGTGGCCAGGGGTTCAACCCCAGTGATGCAAAGGGAGAAAAATGATAAACAAGAATTGTCCCCTTGCAGGCCTAGATCAGTACCTATGAGCTCTTATAAGTCACAAAACCAAGCGCTCAACTTTTTCTATGTACCTAGGGGTGCACAGCATTTCCTGCAAAAGAACGTACAGGTCCTCCAACCATAAGCTGGTCCAAGAGCAGGAAAAAAAAAAAACCTCTTGAAACATCTCTTCAGGTCTTTTGTATGACAGTCTTTGGAGGTGAATGCTATCCTTTTAGTCACCAAAAGCCAGCCACCCCTGGCCTTTCCCATGGAGGCAGCTGCTTGCCAATACAAAGAAGCAAATGGTCTTTAGAAATAAAAGAGAACAATCTTGTATAATGCAAACCTGATAGCTGATAATACCACAGCTCTAACCCTGCCACTGCTATTGTGGGGGTCAAAAAAAAAAAAGAGCCCGGCAACTAAATTTCATTATTTTTTTAAATTCCTAATCATCACACAAACATGTTCCGTGTAATCTCAGTACATTGCTACCCAGGGCTGTGACACCTGCCTAAATTTAGGTAAGTGCCTGATGGGGTCACACATAACCCCACAATACCAATTACATTTGCAAGTCATTTTCCCATGACTGATCTCATAAAAATTGTTGATTGTATAATTTTTAGTATCTCTACATTGTGAGATAAAATTTGCTATGTTAGTTTTAGTTTGATTTAATTGTAGTGTTTGAAACCTGGGAAAACATTAGAATTAAAGTGCCTTAAGAAAAAATTCATAATTGTTAGACAAATTCATATAGTAACATAATTAAACCTTAAAAACAAATATCTTAAATAAAAGATGCTCATTTGGTTTAGGGGTCTTGGATGATCTCACAAACTGGTATTTGTCAATTAAGTTGATGATACCAGTTAAGGGTTACCCACCTTTCCCCAAGGTCTACAACCCAATGCACCATGGCACATTAGAATACCTTTGCAGTTTTATTGTTAGGTGCCATCGAGTTGGGTCTGACTCACAGCGACCCTCATAGGGTTTCAATGGCTGATTGTTTTGGGATTGCCTCAGGAGTGGATTGCCATATCCTTCTCCTATGTGGTTTTATTAGGTAAGAATAAAGCAACAGAGGCAGAGGCTACTGCAGCTTGCAGAAGACACACCGCCTCCATCTTACTTGGCTGGCCAGGGCCAATGTCATCCTGCATCACCTGGAATGCCCATGGCTAGGAGCGATCTTCACTCCCTGCACCCTTGCCTCCCTGACTGGCTGAAGGCTGGGTCCCCAGAGGGCTGGGGCAGGGCTTCGGCACCCTAGAATTGATCCTTCTTGCCATTATGCTGTGCCTATATGGGCTGGATGCTGGAGATCAGCAAGGGTGTAAAACTAAATGGGTGAGGTCAATGCCCTGAGACTCTGTGAGTCTCCTATGAAAAAAAGAAAAAACAAATTCCATAGGAAGTTTCTGTAGCAGAAATTATTCCCTAAATTTTCTTGGGTTGCCCTGGAAAAAACTTCCCCAGCCACTGGTATGTGCTGCTGACTCAGGAAGCTAGAATTCCACTGCAGATTTTGCAAAATAGGAGTAAGCTACAGTCAAAATGAAAGAGACAAACCAAATCAGGATCACAAACAATTTCCAGTTCAGAAGGATATAGGTTTATTTTATGGCCTATCAAGAAAGTAACACCCTCTGGATGACACACCCAATCATACTTCATTCCTTAATCTCCCCTTCAAGTGGGTCTTGAGGAAGCATTCCCATTTCTACTTACTTGTTGTTGTTGGGTGCCATTCAGTCAGTCCAACTCATAGTGACCCTCATAGGGTTTTCAATGGCTGAATTTTTCAGGATTGCTTCTGCTTACTCTGCAGGAAGCTATTGGGCAGTTTGTTCGGTAGAGCCCTTTTATTGTGACAATTCAGATGGCTGATTGTTTCAGGAATGACTGCTAGGTCCTCCCAAGCTTATAGTGCCCAGTACTCCCAGGTGGTCTCCCATCCAAGAACTAACTAGGACCGACTCTGCTTAGCTTCCGAGATCAGATGGATTCGGATGCCAGAGTGGTGTGGCTGTCAACCCTTCTCCTCTAACTCTCGCTGATCTCTGAAGCCTACGTCTAGATGTCACCTCCCCCACAAGGCCTTCTCTAAGCTACTAGTCCAGGTAAACCCCCTCAGCATATGCTAGGGTTCTTTTAATGACCCTGATCAGACTTGTTCCATGTCTGTCTCTTGGGCTGGACTGTGAGCTCCAGGATGGCAAGGACCGCTACAGCCCCAGGATGGCACATGGTAAGCACTCAGGACTGAATCAAGTGTTCCTTCTTTAAAAGTGAAGTTCTGGATACCAGGGCAACATTAAATAAAATGTCTATTTCTTAACATGTTTGTCTCTTGTGATTCTTTAAGAGCTACATTTAAAAGAAGAGAATGTGGGAAGATATTTTCTGTGCCAGATTTTCCTTTTTCTTTTTCTTGGCGGGGGGTAGGAGGGACAGGGAGAACCTGGAGTTGAACCCAGGGTCTTGTGCATGCTAGGGAGCTGTACTCCCCTTTAAAAAAAAATTTTTTTTGAGTCATGGTCTAAATTGTGCAGGCTGCTTTTGGCCTTGAACTTGCGATGCTCAAGCCAGAACCTCCGTAGCTGCTGGGAAAACAGGCATAGACCACCCAGCTGCCAATTCTTCCTGTATCTATACACCTCCTGTTCAGTGCTATGACAAAACAAACTACTGCCAGGTAAAACACAATAGGCTACTTAAAAATATGCACCATTCTTTTCTCATAAACAAAGGGGCCTATTTTACTCACCTCTTCCATTCTGCAGCCCAGAATCTTAAGTCCAAGAAAATATTTCTTAGTTCATGTACTCACTTGATGCTAGGTGCCACTTGGCTCAGCAAAAAACATTAATAACCCAGGAAATAAGGTTGTGAACTATTGGTAGAAGATCCTTTTGTTCTGTTTGTTTTGGTTTTCTGTGTGCTGAGGACTGAACCCATGGCCTTGTGCATGTTAACCACAGGCTGTATAGCACAGTGAACTATACACCCAAGCCCAGACAGACACTTTGATAAGACCTGGAGCCCCTACTGTCTCATCCTGTGTGGCTTAGCTGTGGTAACTGCTCAGTTATTTTTGCAGGCTTTGCTATTTGTTGTGGTGCTGACAGATTTGCAGCCAAGCATATGCAGCCCACTCCTGTTCAGACAGCTGTGGAGGTAACTGCCTGATCGTTCTGTGGGCTGTGCAACAGATTGGACAACTGTGGGCTGCAGGGCATTCAAGAAAATGAAAAGTGGCACCAGATTTTCCACTTAGTCTCAGAACTTGAGTTCATTTTCCAAGCAAAACCTCTAGAAAATTCTTAGTAGCAAGTTAATTACCCACACACAAAATAACATCATCCAATCATTTGTTTGGTTAGAGGTACATTCTAGTATTTTCTTCTTTAATAGTCTTCCTAAGGAGATGATTAGGCAGTATCCTTAAACCCAACTCCAGGTTTTCAGACAACCATGTGGAGATTATTAACATGTAGAGAAACAGGTTAGACTACAATTTTTTATTCAGAAACATTTGTCATGAACTTAAAATACAGCCAGGTGCCATGGCACAGGCCTGTAATCCCAGCAATTCAGGAAGCAGAGGCAGGGGGATCAAATGTTCAAGACCAGAGACAGACTATGCAGCTTAGCAAGACCCTGTATCAAAATTAAGTTTTAAAAAGGCGCTGGGGGAGCAGTTCAGCTGTACAGCACTTGCCTAGCATGCACAAGGTCCTGGGTTCAACTCCCAGGATTGCAAGAAAAAAATATACCAGTCAGCACACTAGGTACTAATTGCATCTGTAGCTTAAAACTCTCAAATTCATTTCTGTACTTCAAATCTCTTCTAAACTCCAGATCCAGCCAGGCGTGGTGGTATATACCTATAATCCCAATGACTCAGGAGGCAGAGACAGGAGGATTATGAGTTTGAGGCCAGAGGCAGCCTCTACAACTTAGTGAGACCTTGCCTTAAAAAATACAAAAAGGGGGATGGCATGGTGGCACATGTCTATATGACCTGAGACGTGGAGGGAGGAGGATTGCAAGTTTAATGCTAGAGGCAGCCTGAAAAACTTAGCAAGATGCTGTCTCAAAAAAAAAAAAAAAAAGGGCTGATGGGCTGAGGGTGCAGCTCAGTGGTAGAATGCTTGCAAAGTATGTGTAAGTCCTGGTTTCAACCAAGTACACACACACACAAAAAAAAAAACCACCTGCCTACTCATAATCTCCACATGGATGTCTCAAAAGCATCTCAACTCAATCTAAGAACCCATTCATCTTTCTCCATCCAAGTCTCCTGCAGTGTTTCTTACTGCAATCTTGCAAGTCTAAAACTTGGAGTCAACCTGAAATCTCTTTTTTATTCCTTCTATTGAATATTTGGGGCTGGGATTTAGCTCAGTTGGTAGAGCGCCGCTCTGCAGTCTCTGAGGTCCCAAGTTCGATTCCCAGCACGGCAAAAATGGGAGAAGGATGTGGCAATCCACTCCCAAGGCAATCCCGAAACTGTCAGCCATTGAAAACCCTATGAGGGTAGCTATGAGTAGGATACCGACTGGACGGCACCTAACAACAACAACAAATTGAATATTTAAATCCTTCACCATATCCTGTTATCTTTGTTCCCTAAATCTTTCACCCCTCCATGATCCCAGCTGGCATTGCATCTTAGGACATCTACAGGAGATTCCTAATTAACAGTCATGAATTTACTCCAGCTCCCTCTGATCTTTTCTTTATAGGATAACCAGAATGATAGTCTCTGTCTACAAACTAAAGCCAATTTATCTTTTCCTTAAAAACATTCCACACCCTGTTATAGACTGAATTATTTCCTGTCAAAGTCTTAATTTGAATCCCTAACCCCTAGAACCTTAGAATATAACTATACTTGGAGATAGCTTTAAAAAGATAAATCAGCGCCAGACACAGTGGCACACGCCTGTAATGCCAGCTGCTCTGGAGGCGGAGGCGGGAGGATCACAAGTTCGAGACCAGAGGCAGTCTGTGCAACTTGGCGAGTCCCTGTCTCAAAAAGTAAAAAAAAAAATGGGCTGGGGGGGCGCAACTCAGTGGTCCAGCACTTGCAAAGCATGCAGGCGCAAGACCCTGGGTTCAACCCCAAGTACCGCAAAAAAAAAAAAAAAAAGATAAATCAAAGTTAAACAAGATCATAAAAGTAAGGCCCTATTCCAATAAGACTGGAGTTTTTTGGTTTTTTGGGTTTTTTTTGGTTTGTGTGAGGGCGCTACTTGGGGGTTGAACCTAGGGTCTCACACATGCTTTGTAAATGGTCTACCACTGAGCCGCACCCCTAGCCCAGTTTTTTAAAAATTGACAGGATCTCGCTAATTTAATCAGGCTGCCTCTGGCCTTGATCCTGCCATACTCTTGGCTTGGTCTCTGGAGTCGCTAGGACTCTAGGCCTGAGCCACTGCATCCAGCAAGACTAGTGTCCTTATATGGGAAGAAACAATGTGTGTGCACAGAGAAAAAGACACATGAGGACATAGCAAGAAGGTCCATTTGCAAGAAACGCCCCAGGAGAACCCAATCCCATTGACACCTTGATCTGGTACTGCAGCATCCAGAAGTGTGGGAAAATAACTTTCTGTCATTTAAGCCACACAGTCTATGCTATTTTGTAATGGCAGCCCCAGAAAACAAATACAGATTTCCACTACTCTTAAGACAAAGGTCCATGCTGCTGACTTGATTTAAAAGGTTCTGCATACTGCCACCCTCCCATTATTATCATGCTTATGTAACTATTGACTCTCTGAAAACTGGTCACACTTGGTCTTTCTTCAGCTCCTCATTTGAGATAAACTTTCTTGCCTGTGTGAGATGGTTTGTCTGCCTAAAATGCCCCAGGAAACAATGCTGGTGAAGACGTGGGGGAAAAATAATCTTATACTGTTAGTACAGTTATTATGGACAACAGTGTGAAAGTTTCTCAAAAAACTAAAAACAGATATACTATATGATGCAGCAATCCAATTTCTGAACACATACCTAAAGGAAAAGAGATCAGCATACCAAAGACACCTGCATGCCACTGTTTATTGCACCACTACTCACAGTAACTAACATACAGAGTAGGACACAACTATCAACTGATAAATGGATAAAGTGTAGTACCTTCACACAATGGAGTATTATTCAGCCATGAATAATAATTAAATCCTGTCATTTGCAGCAAAATGGATGGAACTAGAGGATGAGATATTAAGTGTCATAAATCAGACGCAGAAAGACAAGTACCACATGTTCTCTCACACATCTGGAAGCCAAGAAAGTCAACCTTAAAGTAGAATAGTGATTAGAAGAGATTGGGATGGGCATGTGGGTGAAAAAATGGAGATTAGATTTGCTTAGTGAGTGCTGTATGCATGTATAGAAATATCACACTGAACTCCATTTATACATGTTAATTTTTTGAGAATCTTGGTAAGTATAGAGAATTATAAAAATATTAAATGAGAAAAATAAGTTTAGACAAACATAACTATATCAGTTTCCTGTAACTATTGTAAAAATTTAACACAAATATGGTAGTTTAAAACAAGAATTCTATTGGTCAGCGTTCTCCAGAGAAACAGAACCAGTAGGAGATTGTGTGTGTGTGTGTGTGTGTGTGTGTGTGTGTGTATGTGTGTGTATAAAATGAAATGATAAAGAACTAGCTCACAGAGAAATCAAGAAGTCCCATGATCTTCCACCTACAAGTTAGAGATCCAGGAAAGCCAGTGCTGTAAATTTAAACCTGAGCCCAAAGGCCTGAGAACCAGAAGCACCAAAGGAACAAGTCCCACTCCACAGGCAGAAGACCAAGTCTCCATCAGGCAAAGAGTTCAAACTTCCTGGGCCTTTTTGTTCCGTTTGGGCCCCAATGGGGTGAGTGATGCCCACCCACACTCAGAGGGACTTCTTTATCAGCCCACACATTCAAACACTAACCTCTCTCCAAAACATCCCCAGGAACATACCCAGAAATAATGTTTAACCAGATATCTGAGGAGCCCGGGCCCCAGTTAAGTTGACAAAATTACCACATTTATAGGCCTAAAGAAGCTACAGGATTGTACTCCTTCACCAGCTCCAGGGGAGGATCATGCCCTACCTCTTCCAGCTTCTGGTGGCTGCAGATAATCCTTACCCTGTGTCCACACTACTTTCTAATCTTTATTTTGGTCTTTATCTTGCCTTCCCCTTCGTGTGTCTCTGTCTAACGTCTGTCTGTCTCACTTGTAAGGATTCATGTGATCGCACTTAGGATCCACCCAGAAAATCCAGGTTAAGTGCTTCTTCAAGATCTTTAACTTAATCACATTTTAGTCCATATAACATTCACTTACAGCCTGTAGCTGTAGCACTGTGGCATCCAATCCCCTGAGTTCTCAGAAACTAAGCAGGGTTGAGCCTGGTTAGTACTTGGATGGGAAACTGCCAGGGAACACCACATACTGTAGGCTTGGGAGAAGAACCCAGCCAGCCACTCCCAAAAATCAATCCGCCATTGAAAACTCTATGAATAGCAGAGAAGCACTGTTAATAGTGTTTTACCTGTTGTAGGTAGGGTCACTATGAATCAGACACCGACTCCAAGGCACCTAACAACAACAACATTCACTAACAGATGGATGCAGGGGCACATGTCTGTAATCTCAGCCACTTGGAGGAGGCAGAGGCAGGAGCATTGCAAGTTAAAGGCCAGAAACAGCCTGCATAATTTTGGGAGACCCTGTCTCTAAATAAAAAGTAAAAAATGGGCTGGAGGTACAGCTCAGTGTAGAGAATTTGCAAAAGCATATGTGAGGCCTTGGTTTCAACTCCCCTACGGGGGGCAGGGGGAGACAAGGACCATTCACTCACTTAACACATAAATATTCACAGGTTCTAAGACATAGCTCCCTGGCATCCAATCCCATCTGATCCCAGAAGCTAAGCAAAGTCAGCCTGGTTAGTCCTTGGATGGGAGATCATCTGGGAATACCAGGTGCTACAGGCTAGGGAGGAGGACCTGGCAATCCACTCCTGAAGCAATCAGCCATTGAAAATGCTATGAATAGTAGAGAAGCACTGACATAGTGCTGGGCATGGCACAGTGTCAGAGAGTGTTTCATTCTATTCTACACATAGTCTGTGAGTTGGACCCAACTCGATGGTACCTAACAACAGCAAGGATAAAGAAGTACATCTATCTTTGGGGTGGGAACAGTTAGTCACCACCCATGGCAATCTTTCCACCAGTAACAATCAGAAAAGCCCAACAAAACTTTAAACAGAAAACATTAAAAAAAAAAATCTGTTTGAAATATCAGAGAGTTCCCAATGCAGCAAGGAAGAAAAGATGAGTGCAGAGGTGAGCCCATGTTTGGGGTCACATTTTCCTTTGTGCATTTACTGACCTGCAAACAGCTGCTGAGAGTTCAGGGGCCACAAATGTAGAAGGGCCTGAGTAAATACTCTAGACTTCAGCTAGAGACTTGAAATCGATTCAAACAAAAGGAAAGCCAGAAAATGAGAAAAGAGCTTCACAGCTGATACACCCTGGTAAGGTTTCATGTCCAGAATACATGATGTTTTCAAAAATCAGTAAGAAAATGCATAATCCAATAGAAAAATGGCCCAGAGCTGTGAACAGGTAGTTTCACAAAACAGGCTGCCCTGGTAGCCAGTAGGCATATGGAAAATTATTCAACTGCAAAACTCAAAGAAATAGAAAATAAAAACACTGTATCCTGGTAAACAGGCTGGGATTTAGCTCAGCTGGCAGAGTGCCACTCTGCAGTCTGAGGTCCCAGGTTTGATTCCCAGCACTGAAAAAAAAAAAAAAAAAAAAAAAAAAAAGGGAGGAGGACATGGCAATCCACTCCCAAGGCAATCCCTAAACAATCAGCCATTGAAAACCCTATGAGGGTTGCTATGAGTTGAACATGAATCCATGGCACTAAACAACAACAACATCCTGATAAACCAGGAGCAGTACCACTGGGGCAACAGATCCCACTGGATCTCTGAAGATAAGCATGATGGGGCCTGGTTAGTAGTTGGATGGGAGACTGCCTGGGAACACCAGGTGCTATAGACTTGGGAGAAGGACCCAGCAATCCACTCCGAAAAAACAACCAGCCACCAAAAACCCTATGAATACCAGAGAAGCACTGACAATAGTGTTTCATCTGTTGTAGGTAGGGTCACTATGAGTCAGACACTGATTTGACAGCACCTAACAGAAACAACACCCTAACAAATGGCTAAAATTTAAAAAGACTGAAAATACCAAGGGTGGTATAGATCTGGAGCAACAGAATTCTTATATACCTTGGAGTGGGGTGTAAGTTGGTAAAACTACTTTAGAAAACTATCCAGCAGTGCCAAACATACACATATCCTGCAACCAACAATTCCAGTTCTGGGAATACTACCAATGAAAAATACGATCACAGGCTGGGCACTATGGCATAAACGTGTAGTGCCAGCGATTTGGGAGGCTGAGGCAGGAGGATCATAGGTTCAAGGCCAGATGCAGCCTGTGCAACTTAGCAAGGCACCGTTTAAAGTAAAATAAAGGAGTTGGGAGTACAACTCCATGGTGGAGCACTTGCCTAGCATATGCCAGGCCCCACACTCAACCCACAGTACTGAAGTGGAAAAAAAAAAAAAAAAAAGCAAACACATGTGCTCCAAAGGACATTGGGGAATGCCACTACATTTTTACTCATTATAGTAAAAAAACTGTAAAATAAGTCACAGTGGCAATCCGTGTAAGCACATGGATCATGTGAACTATTTCCCTTAGAGGGGTGTTATAATGGTAATTCCATTTATAATTTGGTTACTTAAGTAACAGAAATGTGAGTCTGAAAATTCTTGTTTTCTCAAATTAGTACATGAAAATTCCCCACCATGTTATAATTTTAAAATCTTATCTATAGAAATTAATGCATTCTGAATCCCTTTATCATGCCATAAGTAGGGAACAATTTTATAATGAAGTATAAACTTCCATCTCTTCTGTGAAACTCATTGTCATTTAAAGCTTATATGCATACCTCTGTTCCACAATGAAATTAACCAAAATATTTGGGTTATATTCTCAAGTAGCTTATTGTTTAGTAAGATAAACTGTGGTCTATTTATACTATATAGCAATGTAATGAACTATTACTACACACAACCGTGTGGATGAATTTACAAACATCCTGCTAAAAAAAAGACACACTGCATGATTCTCCCTATTGTGCTAGAAGTCAAGAGTATTTGGGGAGGAAGGCAGGTTTGTTGTGAGGGAGGTAAGGGAGGCTTCTGGGAGTGTACCAGCATTCAATTTCCTGATCTCACAGGCAGTCACCGGAGCACATGAATTCATGGTCGGTATGTGTATGACTTGTGCCCTTTCCAGTTGGCATATTTATTAGAAATCTTAAGAAAAAAAATCTTATGGATATGAGCCTTCAGATCTGGATTTTCTGAGGGGAAAAAGTGCACTTTTCTAAGAAAGGCAACGAGGATTATTACACTTTCTAGATTAGTGGAGAAATCTTCTCCATTAGTATCTTTGATATTGTGTTAATGTATAATGTGCCAAAATAGCTACTTGGCAAGTGTAGTGACATTTCTGACACTACCAAGAAACTAGTTTCTATGTTTCACTAATACTGGTAAAGCAGTTAAAATACCTTCTTCCAACAAAAGTCCAAGTTCACCCCCATAGACACAGATGCGGCTCCCTGTACCCACCTGGGCTTGAAGCCCCACCTCCTAGACTACACAGCTGTCTCCCAATGACCGTGCAGGCGTCCCCTAAAACCATAGCTGCATCCTTGTCCCTAAATGTGGACAGAGGCACTGTTGGTGGTGGTGGCTGTTTTGAGACAGAATCTCACTATATGTAATCCAGGTTGGCTTCAATCTCAAAATCCTCCTACCTCAGCCTTCTGAGTAGTGAGGGTTACAGGTGTGTGCCCCCAGACCCAGCTTCACCCTCATTTTAAAAATCAAAACCAGGAGGTAGCTTAGACTTGCCCCATAGTAGTGCAGGAGGGAGTGGAGAAGGTATAATACAAAGACAGAGTATGTCTGAAAGAGAACATTTAAACATTGCAATCTTTGCTTTGTTAATCCTGATACCCAGCCTCTCTACAGGATACAGTTGGAGTTTCACAAATACTGAATTTACTAATGCTTAAAAAATATTGCTGTAAGTTTGTGATGGAGGTTAACAATGATCAAAGTGTTAGATATTTGTTACATTTCCATAACATCTGCAGCTCACATGGGCTTATCACATCAACCTATAGCTGCTTTCAACTTGGCTTCTTCAGGATTCAAAGGTCAGGGAAACTCTCCATTCCTACCATACTTTAGGCCAAATTTCTAGCCATTGAAAATCCTTGGAATAGCAGAAAAGTACTATCAAGTATAGTGCTGGAAAATGGACCCCACCCCTACCCCCAGGCTGGAAAGCATTCAAGAAACAACTGGAAAAAGAGTTGCCTCCTCAAAGAGGAGTCTATCTTGATGATGGGAAAAGAGTAAAGCCCTGGGACCTCCTTTTGCTGATGTGGCAGGACTCAAAATGAGAAGAAACATAATGGTTCCAACAATAGGCTCAAACCTAAAACGACTGTGCGCATGGCATGGTGTTGGGTATTGCTTGATTTTGCTGTACTTAGGGTCACTATGAGCTGGACCTGACTCCAAAGCACCTACCAGCAACAACATAGGCCACATCGAGGGTGCCTGCCTTTACTGGACCTATGTTCACGTCTTCATAATAAGTTACAACATAGAAATTTCTGGATGGACAGATGACAGATGGCCAGAAGGTTATTCTACTGTCCATCCCTTCTCCATCCAGTTGCTAGGCAACTCCCAGCCATCCCCCCAGCTCTCAGCTTCCATTGCTTGCAGCCATTCATCCACCCTACAGGTATGCACTGAGCTCCTACTATGTGCCAGGCACTGGAGCAACTGCACAGAGCAAACATCTCTACCTCCACGGAACTTTCATTCCATGATTTTACTTATAGACAATGTCCACAAAAGGCAAAAATAGAGACAGAAATTAGATCAGTAGTTGAGCAGGGCTATGGGAGTGACTGCTAATAGGGAGTGGGCTTTTTTCGCAGATGATGAAAATATTCTAACATTATGATGATGGTTGCACAACTCTATGAATATACTAAAAATCATTGTACTCTTCACTTTAAATAGGTGAATTTTATGGTATGTGAACTATATTTCAATAAGCTGCTGTATTTAAAAAAACAATGACTAAACATGGGAACTTTTGATCTTAAGTGCCAGGTTATTCTACAATACAGGGGCACTTTCTGTATGTAAGGAAAAATATGAACACTACTCAATGAGGTGTAACAAAGCATCTGGAAAGATCTTTAGGTCTCAACTTATTTGCTAATGTGCACAGAGATTGCATTAGTCAGAAAAGCTAAATTACAGTGTGGTAATGAACCCAAAATGTCAGTGGCTTGACAAAAGTAGTGAATTCTGCACTTATGCTACACCCACCGAGGGCTAGCTGAAGCTGCTTCCTGTGTGACCTGCCCAAGTGGAAGAGCATCCACCATCTGGAGCTTTGCCAGTCTCCATGGCAGGGAGCAAGAGCCATCTGGAGGGTCATATACTAGTGATTAAGTGACCCAGGCCAGAAGTGACACATTTTTCACAACAGAAGTAGTCACATGACCCTACCAACACAAGGAGGCCAAGAAGTGCAAGCCCATAACATGGCCAGAGAACAAAGCCTCAACTATTCAGGAAACAGCCCGGATGTTTGCACAGGGATTTCAAGTATTCATGGGTGTGCCCAGTTCTGAAGCCAGCATCCTCCGCTCTGAATCTCAGTGCAGTTGCTCACTAACTAGACATCATCACATCACCTTCAAGAAGTTACCTGGACCTCTTTGAGCTTCAGTTTCCTTATCTATAAAATAGAGAGAGCAACAGTATTTACCCCATAGATCTGAAATTCAATGTGTATTTCTAATTGCAAGGAATGTGCAACAATACCTTGCCAGTGCTAATACCATATGTATTACAGAACTTCCTTTATTCTGGAAAAAACTGAAAGGCAATGCTTTTTCTCCATAATATATAATATAATTAACAAGTAGGCACTGTGTAAAGTATCCGTCTATAGAATCTAACACATACAAAGTGGGCACAAGAAAAACAGCAGCCTTTGTTCACTGAGAACCAGGACTCCTCAGTTTCACTTGGCCAGGCCTTGAAGCAGCTGGCCAGGTCCTTGGTTTCTAGTTTCTTTATCTTTAAATGAAGGGGCTGTACAGTGATTTCCAAGGCTCTCAAGCACTAACAGCAGAGAATTCTTCAACTCACGGGTCACTGACTTGGCAATGTGGTATTGTGCAGTTTTTACTCTATGTTCTTTGGCCCTAAAGGTTGATCCTCCCCTTCACATGAAGGGAGCACCTCCCACCTGGCTCCAAAAGGGGCACCTCCCCTGGATGCTCCCCCCTGGCAGGCCTGCTCTAACCTCTTGGTCTGGAGTAGCAGCCACCTGAAACATCAGAACAGACGCAGGTCCCTGGCACACTTTGTAGGAAGCACCCAGGTCCCAGGGTAGAGGCGAGGGGAAGAGGCAAAGCCATCAGCAGGGCAGCTGGCCTCCACCCAGAGAGGCAAGGAGGACTTCCCTGCTCTGCACACCCCTCACAGCCACCTGCCCACCTGCATCCCAGGCAGGGACTGCACCTCTGTGTTGGAGGAGCAGTGACTGTCACCCTCTTGGCTTAACCTTTAACTGGTATGCTGCTTCTGGGGTCACATATGACCCCACAACGCATGCACCCACCATTAGGTAAGTGCTACAGCACCCCTTGTCCAGCACTCATAGTGGGGGGGGGCCTAGTTTGACCCTGCAATACCAGTTAAGGGATAAGGAGGGCCAGACATCCCCTCAGACCTTTCTGTTGTCCAGTCTGGGGTCAGGAACAGGAATACACATTTAGAAGCTGGGAAGGCAATCTACAAGATTTTTTAAGCTTTCAGTAGAGCAAAGCTTTGAAAAGTAGGAGGCATTCACAATATCTCAACCTCAGTTTAACACGTTGACTAAAATAAAATATTGGCACCTAGGAAAATAAATCTCTCAACGATGCTGTTTCTCAAATGTTAATGCTCGTGTCTCCGCAGTGCCTCGTTTTAGGAGCCGTTAGAGCTACCTCCACCAAAGCCACCCATCACCTTCAACCCTATCTGCTCCTCCATAAGGGTCTGACCAATGCTCTTGTGCTGTGTTACACTCCACTTAAATGTCTGTCTCTGCATTTCTCTTCTCTTCTCCCCTGGCTGAAAGGCCATGCCAGTGGCTCCAGGCTCCCAGCACTTGCAGGGAGTTCCCAGAATTCTCCAGCTCTCCTCACCACTCTGAGGCACTATCAGCAGCACTCTTTTAAGGTTGCAACCAACAGACACGTGAGTGAGCCCCCTCGGAAGTGGATCACGCAAGGGACACTGAGCCAGAACCACTCAGCTAAGACATTCTGGACTTCTGACTCTCAGACACTAAATAAAGCCTTATTGTTTTTAAACAAGATGCAGGTTTTAGAGTAACTTGTTATGTAGCAATAACTAATACAGATGGGTAGATAGGTGATAAAGCAAGTTTAAGAAGATGAGATGGTAGAATTTAGTGGAACATATATAGGTGTTCGCTGCAAAATTTTTCCAGTTTTGCTACATATATGAAAATTTTAATGATCAGATGTTGGGGGAAAGTGCAGGGTGCACAACATAAAACTGGCAGCCAGGTCAGCCTGCAACACAGCAGTGAAGACTGCAGTACCACTGAATGATATCAGCGTCAAAGGGTTCAGGGGTGGCTCAACAGTACAGCATGCACCTAGCATATGCAAAGCCCCAACACTGAAAAAAATATGTAATCCCAAAAGGGTTACCAAGGAATATGGTCTGTTGTTATGGAGGCAGGTATCTTTAGGTTATATACTACATATATTTTAAAATATGTGTATAGAAAATAGTTATAGATGTGTATATACTATATATGCTATTTCACTTAGTTATAGCCCAGCCTCCATTTTTCAAGAAAACATTGATCTGCCAATTTTGGTTTTGTCATCCAGGGTACTTCTCAGAAGCATCATGATTGAAGAGGAATTACCATTATATCAGAAGTAACTTAGTTCTTCAGATAAAGCCACCAAACATCCATTTGCCCTTACTCTGTACTCTGGTCAATTTTGTTCTGCCTGATTTAGTTTCCAGACGAATTAGGCTAGCTTAATTCCCTGCTTTATTGGCCAACAGAGAAATTTGATTTTAGCAGATCATACTCAGCCTAGAGCCAAAAGACATGGATAATTCTGCACTCTAAAGAAATCAGACTGATCACACCCATGTTCATGCCAGTCTATTTTCGCTGGTATTTACCTGGACCTGAAACCTACTTCTGCATACTTTTATGCTGAAAACAATGGGTTTGAATTGCTATTTATACCAGACACTGAATATATTTTTAGATAATACAACTAGTCCAGTCTTTATGCAATGACATGGACCATAAAATATTTTGTGGTAAACAGAAATCCAGATCTACTATTTTCTTCAAATATAAAAACTGAGATCTGACTATCGGTGATTTGAGGCTCACTTGGTTTATCTTACAAACATCAGGGTTGGTGTGCACCACAGGCAACCGATAACAAAAGCTACCACACTACCAAGTACACACTATCATGCTAAAGATAAAGATGGGCAATGTTGATGGTTGGATTCAGGGTTTAGCACTGAGTCTTGTTGCATGTGGTGTTAACACTGGCCAACAACACATGCCTGGAAGGAGAGAACGACTGGACTGCATCTACTCCCTGGCTACAGAGGACAGAAAGCTAAAAACTATAGTCTGCAGCCCCCACACCCTGCAGCCAGACACTGGGATAGGAACCAACTAGAGGTACCTGGGCAAAACCAGGCTGCTGGAAGTAAGGCAAGTGCTTCCTTGTATAACTTTTGGCCAACACATGAGGTATAGAATGGGAGGTATTTTTGGCCTTATTGATCTATAGCTGACAAGTTAAAATCGTATATATTAAAGGTGTACAATTTGATAATTTGATACACATGTGTAGTATTAAGTGATTATCACAATCAAGCTAACTCATTACCTCATATAGTTATCCTTTCTGTGTATGGTGAGAATTTGCTACTTTTAGCAAATTTAAAGTATACTATACATTACTTCAAGTATACTATACATTACTATTAACTGTTGTCACCATGCTGTACATTAAATTTCCAGAAATCAGCCAGTGCAGTGGCTCATGCCTATAATCCCAGCAACTCAGGAGGCAGAGGCAGGAGGATCACAAGTTTGACGCCAGAAGCAGCCTGTATAACTTAAGTGAGACACTGACTCAAAATAAGAGATAAAAACTGGGCTGGGGGTTCAGCCCAGTTGTAGAGCACTTGCAAAGTATGTGCAAACCTTGGGCTCAACCCCAAAGTACCACAAATAAAGAAATAAAAATAAAAAATTTCCAGAACTTATTCATCTAATTGACAGCTTGGAGCCTCTGACCAACATCTCCTTATTTCCTCTACCTTCTGACTAATAACCACCCTTACATTGTGTTTCTAGTAGTTTGACTTTAGATTTCACATGTGATATTATGTAGTATTTGCTTCTGTGCCTGGCTTATTTCACTTAGCATAATATCTTCCAGGTTCATTTTCATTGTCCCAAATGACAGTTTAAGGACAAATATTCCTCATATAAATATGTGTATGTATGTGTGTAAATAAACATAATTTCCTTTATTCATTCATCCACCTATGGACACTTAGCCTTTTAGCACATCTTGGCTAGTGTGAATAATGTTGCAATAAACACAGAAGTGCAGATGTCTCTTCAAGAAAATCATTTTCTTCCCTTGTATACACAGATAAAAGTGGGGAGGACACCAGGATTCCCTTGTAATCCCCAGAAGTGGGATTAGTGGATCACATGGAGGGGGAAGTTTCTGCTTTGGTGCCAGGCTACTGGCTCCATGGACTCAGGAATAAACATAGATAGCAAAGGCAAGTGAGAGCAAGGGAAGTTCACTGAGAGAACAGAGGATAGACAGAAGCTCCATACCAACAGAGGGGGTCTTGGCTGGATAGTTGAGGTGGGGCTGTTGCTTTGGAGTTTCTGTATCTTTCTTTGGGCTGGACTTTTTGAGCTAGCTTTACTAGACTGGTCCCTAGTTTGGGGGTACCTATATGTTGGCCCAAAAGTTAAAAGGTAGTTGTTTCTATCACTTCTACCTAGAGACTGATTAGGTAGGTGACTGATTAGGTAGGTGACCACTGGCCAGGTAGTGGGACTTATTTTTTAGAAGAATGGGACTTGATTGGGTGATTGTTGACCAAGTCACTACCTGTTTCCTTTGAAGAATGGGACTTAGAATAATGAAACTCATGTGGTCTGATTATAGCTTAGGTGGCCTAATTGGCTGCTTGGTGACCGCCTTGCCTCAGTGGTTCTCTATTTCCAGGCCCCATTTCCCTGAAATTCACTAACTCCTATCAGCATAGTAGTTCTATTTTCCCTGTTTTGAGGAACATCTGTCTTGCTCTCTATCATGGCTGTACCAAATGGGAGGTTTCCTATAAGCACACCTGGGGCTGTTCTCCCACATGCTGGAAGGACTGGCATGGCAGCCCCTTCTCCACTCAGGCTGCTTCATGTTTGAAACCCACATAGGGAATGGGATCGAACGCATAGCTCCAGCTAATGTCCTTGGAGCTGGTAGTCCCCGAGGGCCAGCTCTTCCTTGTGCTGGGAGCCGCTCCAAGGACCTAGCTCACAGCCTTCCTCTCCAGCACCGCCAGTGATTCTGCGGCGCTCAATCGCATCTCCACCTGTGTGAGATGTCTTAGTGGTTTCTGTTTCCTACTTTATTACTTATTCACAACAGAAACCCTGCATCTTCTCAAGATAGTGAAAAATGCAAATGCAGTCATCCCTCCTAGGTTACTTTTCCACTACTCCAGTTCTCAGTTCCTCAGGATGGGCAACAGGTGAGGAAATCACAAATTAAGCATGCTGGCTAAGGGGCGAGGCAAGCCCAAAGGAGCAGTAAGGGAACAGACAGAGCCTGGTTAGAAAAGTGGGGAGGACACCAGGGAAACTGAAGACAGACTCAAGGGAAATATGCTGATCGGTTATAAAACACACCTGCAGGAACATGCGACTCATGGAAACCAACCTTGTTGCTTTAGACTCAAAGCTCACACAGCTTAAAGTAGGCCAAAAAAAACAAAGTGTGATGGTGCAGCTCTTCACATGTGCACAGCTTAATTAGAGCACTTCAGGCTGTGGTTTCACAGTGATTGAGATTTCCAGTTAAAGGGACAGGCAACAACGTTCTGTGTGGTTTAAAGCCAGTGAGTTCCATTCCCAATGCCACCCCTGCTGACTGGAGGGGCAGCTCCCTGGGCTCCTTCCTGGGTGCAAGCCTGCACTCTCTCCATGTCCTACTTCCCCTCAGAACATCTCATCACGTTGTTACGTGCCATTGAGTCAGATCTGGATCATAGTGACCGTATGTACTACAGAACAAAACCCAACCCAACCCAACACTGTGCCATACACACCATCTTTTTATGTTTGAGCCCACTGTGGCAGCCACTGTGTTTCTTATTTTGAGTCATTCCACATCAGCAAAAGGAAGCCCTACAGGTTTTACTCCATTCCCATCATTTAGGTCAACTCTACTCTGAGGAGGCAACTCTTCTCCAGTTGTTTCTGAAATGCCTTCCAGTCTGGGGGTGGGGGGCTCATTTTCCAGCACTGTATTTGACAGTGCTTCTCAACTATTCAGTGTTTTTAATGGCTTGTTTTGGGAGTGGGCTGCTGGGTCCTTCTCCCTAGTTTGTCTTGGTCTGGAAGCTCAGGTGAAACCTGACCACCACAGATGGCTCTGCTATTATCTGAAATGCCAGGTGACATAGCTTTCAACATCACAGCAACACACAACCCCCCACAGCACAACAACCAGACAGACACATCAGGTGGATACTATTAAGTAGATCCAGAATGAGACCACTTCTTCTCCTCACCCACTCCTGCCATGGTCCAGGCCTCCACTATCTCTCACCTGGATCCTGTCCAACCTCTTGCCTGCCCTCTTTCTCTACCCCTCTAGACTGTGCTCAACATAACTGCCAAGGGGATCCTTTAAACCTTAAGGCAGATTGTGATACTCTTCTACTCATGTCCCCAATCCATGGTTCCCATTTTACTCAGAATAAAAGCCCTGGTCTGCGCAATGGTCCACAAAGCCCTTTAGGATCTGCTCTCTAATCACATCACCTACCAGCCTCCAGCTCCTTCTGCTCCAGCTACACTGGCCTCCTTGTTATGCCTGCAACACTCCACGCACACACACCCCTGCCACAGACCCGCACTGCGGTCCCTCTCCAGAGGGCTCTTCCCAGATTGCTGTACCACCTCGCCCTCTGCTCCTACAGTGCTCATTGTCGGAGAGGCACCTGACTCCTGTAGTTAAAACTGCGCTCTTGACACTTATCACCATCTCCCTATATATTTATTCAGGTCTTTTACTCTTTGTCACCTCTTCTAGCTGAGAGTAGGAGTTGTTACAATTGGCACTTAATATTTGCTGAATTTAATGAACAGATGAAGCACTGGGAACTAGGTAACTTGCCCACATCCACCCAGGTAGTAAGGGGCAGTGCCAACCACCAAACTCAGGGTCCCTCTGACTCGGAAGCTCGCACTCTGTCCAGGACACCTAAGCCCACCCAGGAACTATTAGAGAGGCAGGAGCCCAGGAGCTGTTAGAGAGGCAGGAGGCATAGGAAAAGCACTCGAATTGCCAAGAGTCTGATGGCTGGCTGCTCTTTCTCCAGCCACTGAGGAGAGGGGCACTGACCCAACCAGCACTGCTTCCTGACTGTGCAGGTGGACAGGGTGCCTGACCGTAGAAGCCGAGGGACTCATTCAGAAGGACGCTCCTAGTCCTCTTCCAATCCTCCTGGAAAGTCCCAGCACACTGGTCTGATGCAAAAAGCTGAGTACAGCCTGAGAAAACTGTAATTTTACTCTAACCACTAACCTTAGTTAGATGGCTACTGCAAATTACCTCCAGTTCCATCTGAAAGGACTGCAGTGGAGCCAAAAAGCCAAAGACACTGCCGCCTTCAGGATGAGAGGAGGAACAGGAGCAGGCTGTGGAGAGCAGTAAGGGGTTGTAGCCCAGATTTATAGCCTGGGTTTATATAGAAAAAAAGAGCAGCAGCTATAAAGGATGAGTGAAATCCTGTTAGAACCAGCCAACCCCCACCACTCCTGAATGAGATATATGTTTGCAAACCATTAGCTAGAGATTGGCATCCATCTTATTATGCCCTATGGTAAAAATTTATTTTGTAATTAAATGAGTTAATATAAATAATAAACTCAGTACTTGCCACAGTGGAAGTATTACATATCTGTAGCTATTATCAAGAAGGGATTTAATCACTATATTTTCTTGGTGATAGCCAAAAGCTCCTAAAGGGTTCTAGCAGGTAAGCAATGCAAGAACCAAATCTGCATATGCTTTAAAAGCTGGACTTTAAAAAAGTATTTAGCAGCCCAGACTATTCTAAAAGCTAAATAAGACTAGTTTGGAAGCCTTTGGTAGACAGAGATTTGGATTTGTTTCTGTTTGTATCTCTACTGGGATGTTGAAATGGTTATTCTCCATGAGATAATTACAGTTAAAAATTTCACTATAGTTGTGTTAATTGTGATAATGTTACATTATTTAAAATAACTACTTTAAAAAATGTTTTCAAATATACAGGCAGTTAATCCCAGATGACAACTATTCTAACATTACCATTGTTTCTGTGAAGAAATGTGGCAGCCCTGGGGGGGAAAAACATTACAAACATCTAATAACTAGTGAAAGAAATGGAATAAAAGGAAATTTAAGGAAAAATGCAATTTAATGTGAACAGGAGCTAGGTGACTGAACAGGCATGGCTACGCATACCTGTGATCTCAGCACTGGGGGGAAGGAGGAGTTCAAGGCCAGCCTAGGCTACAAGCAAGACACTGTCTCAAAAAAAAAAAAAAAAAAAAAAAGTCATCTACACCAGCTGTCGACCAAAACGCTCAACTGGAAACCAATGGAGTGTTTGAGAAACAATCCAGCAAACCAGACCCATTAAAAAATATAGATAGATAGACAGATAGATAAATCCTGTAGGACAATCATGTTACCCCTATCATTCACCTCAAGTCATTGTTTTTTTTTAAGATGACTTGTTCATACTAGAGACTAAGCACCAAGATGCTTTTTAAATAAGAAAGAAAAAACAGAACTAATTATATCACTAAGTCATGCAGAGTACCATATTATCATTCACATTATTAGAAACAGATTATTTTCAAAAACAGATTATTTTCAAGCATTTCTTAATGGATATCATTTACAAGGATGACACTCCTCAAGTTTCTGAAATAAATTTTTTAATGCAAAGATACTGCATGACATACAGCTGACAGGGATCTTGCTATGTTTTTTTTTTTTTTTCTTTCCAGAGAGATTCCTTGTGGGTTAGTGACAGCGAGTCAAAGCCATGCTATGAAGAAGTGGAGCATTCTCTGGGCTGGGAGTTCCACTCTTTGAAGGAATGTGATTCTGAGGAATGCTTAAGTAAGTTTAAGGAGTTCCAAGCAACCCGATACTGACGGACCTGGTGTGGCATATTTGCCAAAAAGGCACTTTCCTTCTGCATGCCCATGCCTGGAGCTCAAGGTAGGGAAAGAGAGAGACTTTCATCCGAAAGAAAGCATTTGTGTGTTCTTATAGGCCTGTGTTCCTTGAGGGCAAAACACTGGGGATACTTAGAGAAGTTTTCCATAAGGGAAAACTGGATAAGCATAAGTCCTTGTTTTCTAGGATGTACTTCCACGTGAGGAGAAGCCAACCTCAGTGAGAGGCATCCCAATTATCCTGTGTTTTGTAATTATGCATTGGCCTTGACTACAAGTCCCATCCTGATGCACATTTCTACTGCAGCATCTTGCAGATATGGTAAATGCTGTGCTTTTCTGTGCTGGAAAAAATACGACTAAACTGGGAACAGCCCTCTTCTGGCTTGCTAAGAACATCCCATTTATCTTTATGACTTACACAGCAACAGTCATTACCTTGGCCTGACATCAATTAAGCTGTATTTAATAAATCAAAATACAAGAATCAACAGAACCTTAAAACTAACCCACAATCCTTCTACACTGGCTCATCTATTATTAATGCCCAAAGCCCCTAAAAGTATTGTTGCCGTAATAATAATAATAATGAACTTTGACATAGCCATTGACAATTTCCAAAGTGCTTTCCCACCCCACTTCTCCTTTAATCTCCACCAGGGAGCTGGGTGGTAGGCATTCCACTCTTCCCCCACTGTAAATTGTCAGCAAGAACTTCCAGAAATTGGTGGTTTATTGAGGAAGACACAGCTAGTGTCAGAGCCCAGGCTCTTTTTGATTCCAGTTATATTATTTAATACATTTCCCATGTATCTCTCATCATACTGTGAATAACAGTGGGACTACCTGGTGAAAATTTTGCAAGCCAATGCATTTTCTAAGCTTGATATATCCCATGTCTATTTCTGGTGCTGGGTACTTCTGGGTAGCATTTCTACAGTAGTATCACAGGTTAGGCAGCCTCTGGCCTCTTTCCTTGGAATTGCACCTTTGAGTGAAGGGGAAGAAGAACAGGAGACCCGAGTGACCCTGGCTCTCTCCTGGGAAACAGGCCTGGGAGCTCTAGAGCTTAGCACCTGGACTGCTCCTCAATGGACCAGCAACTGTCTAGGGGGCAGGAGCCTCTGCTTCCTTCCTCCAAAAGCATTAGGGCCACCTGCTGGAGCAATACTAAAGAGCCACCAGCAGTGGACAATGTGACCAAGCACCCCACTCATCATCAAAACCCTCAGCATCGTCCAAGCCCAGGCTCATAGAACAGGGAGGAGGCAGAATCTGGGAGAGACAGTGAACAAACTGCAAGGCCAATGCCTCAGGAACTCTTCAGAGCGTGGTTTTGCAGAGGCTTTAGGGATGTCAGTGGGCACTGCTCTAGACTGCAGCGTGTCTTGTCTTCTGCTTGGAATATGGCCCAATGCTGATGTCTTAAAGAATCTAGGTGGGCACCGCAACAGAGCTGAAAGGCAAGACAGGCTACACAGGAGAGGCAAGGGAACAGACCTTGGGGACTTTTCTAGATTGTCTCAACTGGTGCAGCTGGATCCCAAGAGCCCTGGGTCACTCGCTCCCCACCTAGGGCTAAATGAAGAAGGAAGTAGACTAGATTAGTGATTAACACTGAACACTGCTGTGGACTGTCCCACACAACACAAGCTCTTGGACCCCTCAGCCCCTAGCTGCCAAATACCAGGAGCAACCTCCCCCAACACAAAGACCCTCATCCCCTGCCAAGAACCACTCAACTAGATAACTTTTAGGACTTTCTGTCTTTAAAATATCTCTTTTTTTCTTCTTTTGGTGATGCCAAGGGGCTGAACCCAGGGATTCACACATACTTTGCAAGTGCTCTACCACTAGGCTGCACCCCTAGCCCCTTTGTTATTTTTTATCTTGAGACAGGGTACACAGGTGGTGTCTAGTCTCAAATTTACGATCCTCCTGCCACCGGCCCCCCTCTCCCCAAATTCCTGGGATTACAGGCATGTGCTACCACTTTCAGCTAAAAATTTCTTAAATTCACGATTAGACCAGGAGGCATTTGGTGTGAAAGTGCTTGTAAAGGGCTACAAACATACAGATATCAATGAAGAATGCCTTAAGTTGCAAATTTAAAAAACAGACTAATTAGGCTTCATTAGACAGTGCTCATTTTTCTCCTGTATAAAGAAGTCCTAAAGAAGGAAGGCAGTGAGGGACAGCTCAGTAACACCCTCAGGGACCATCCTTATCTCCCTGTCCTCTTGATTTCAAAATGCCTGCTCTGCCTCCAGGTGCCACATCCAGGTTGTAGGCAGGAGGAAGGCAGAGGCCTTCACCTTAGGTCTATTTTTCATTCAGGAAAGGAAGCTTCTCCCGGCAGACTCCTACTTTATCTCATTAGCTAAACTGTATCACACAGCCACCACTGGCTGGAAGGTGATCAGGAAAATTGAACATTCGGATTTCCACTCTCTGCAATAGAAGGAGGCCCGTTCCCTGTCACAGTCGGTGGGGCTTGGGATGCAGCTAGATGGTAGAGTGTTTACTTAGTATGTGCAAAGCCCTGCGTGCCACTCCCAGGGTAGGAGGGGAACTGATCCCAAATGGGCGCAAGCAAACACTCTGGAATGATGTCTGAAAACTGGGTGGTGGTGATGTTTGCCCACAGTGTATATTTCCTAACAAGTCACCAAACTGCACATTTATAATGAATAAATGTTACAGTATGTGAATTATACCTCAATAAAACAATTTTTAAAATCTCTGAATACACACCCACATACTCACAAACAGAAATGGATCCCAAGTAACTGGCTAGTACAGTGCTTATAGGGAAAGATTTTTAAAGAACAAAGGGCTATTTCTAAGGATTTCAATGATTCCCATCATCATAGAAAACAAGTATCTAGAGCTGAGGATGAAGCTCAGTGGTAAAACTCTTACCTAGCATACGAAAGGCGCTGGGTTTGATCCCCAGCACTGCAAAATAAATAAATAAATAAATAAGTAAGTAAAAAAGAAAAGAAAAGAAAGGAAGGAAGGAAGGAAGGAAGGAAGGAAGGCACCATCTAATCATATATAAGACTTTTTGTAATCTTCCTACAAATCTGAAAATTAGAAATACAAAAAGAGGGTTGTGGTTGTAGCTCAGTTTAATTCAATTCCCCAGCAATATTACAGAGAGAGAGAGAGAGAGAACAAACAAACACCTGGTTTGGTCCAGCTGAAGCAGTGGGCCCATTGCTTCTGCAGAGCAAGATCTCATCAGAAGTCAGGAAATCACCAGGGCCAAGAGGAGAAAAGTCACTGAGCAGGAGACAGGCTGAATAAATGAACGGATGTTTAAGGTTTCTAATTCAATTTTAAATGTCCCACATTATCATCCAGGTGTGGTAGCCCATGCCTGTAATCCCACCCACTCAGGAGGCCGAGGCAGGAGGATCACACAAGTTCAAGGCCAGAGGCAGCCTATGTAACTTAATAAGACCCTGTCTCACAATAAAAAGTAAAAAAAAAAAAAAAACAGGCTAGAGGTGCAGCTCAGTGGTACAGCACTTGCAAAGCATGCAAGTGTGAAGCCCTGAGTTCAAACCCCCAGTATGGGGGGAAAAAAAAGTCCTAAATAATAATTTTGTGCAAGAAACAAAGGAATTGGTTTTTAAACTTTCAGGAGAATCCAATCCTCAGGCTAAACCTACCTAGCCTATAAGGCAGGGAAAAAACAAATTTGAAATTCCATTTTCTTTTATAAGAGGAACCATCTCTGATAAGACAGGATTTACACCAAAACAGAATAAAGGAAGTTGTAAACTCATCCAGAGCAAGGAACATGATGTTTTGGAGAGAAGCCTGCAAAGTACAAAGTAGAATATTTTCTTTTTTAATCAATATTCTAGATGCTCTATCAAACAGTAAATGCTACTAATAGACAAACTACTTTTTTCTACTTTGAGATAGAGTCTCACTGAGTTACATGGGCTACCTCCACCTCGAACTCACAATTTTCCTGCCTCTGCCTCCCAAGTAACTGGGATTTCAGGGATGAGCCATGGTGTCTGTCAACTTCTTATTTTTATTTTTAATTAATTTATTTTTTAATCCAGAGCTGAGGATCCAACCCAGAGCGTTGTGCATACACGTTAGGCAAGCACTCTACAACTGAGTCACATCCCCAGCCCCTGGGACAAACTTCTTATTAGCAGGCTTCATACGTTTTCCAAAACCAGAAACTTAATAGAAATTTCTCATTGATACTTGAACAACAGATGGTAGCACTTCAATTTTAAACTTCCCTTGGGCACATCCCTGAAAGGGGAGAGAGGAAGAGACAGACTTCCTGGGCCTGGTCCCAGATAGTACCACCCATCCTATCATGTAGTGAGTTTCCTGTAAACTACACAGCCATGGGACCTCGCTGGGGATTTACTCTACTGTCTGGCAGCCCTCAATCATTCCAGAAGAGCCTCATCTACTATGTCCCCCGGGTGACCCCACAACCCTTCATGCACCAAATTTTATCCTGTTATCCATCCAGATAGTGTCTTCCCAGATGAAACTCCTTAGTATTTTAATTGGAAGGAAGGGAGGGAGAGCGAAAGGTAGGAAGGAAAGGAGGAGAAACTTGAGGAGGTGGGGGAGGAGGAGAAGGGAGAAGCAGGGGAGGAGGGGGGAGAAGGGGGAGGAAGAAGAAAAGGGAGAGGAGGAAGAGGAGGGGGAAGGAGGAGAAGAGGGAGGAGGAGGAGGGGGAGGAGAAGAAGAAGAACAACATCAGGAAGAGGTGGAGGAGGAGGGAGAAGGTGGGCAGAGGGGAGAGGAGGGGGAAGGAAGCAAAAGAAGGAAGGAAGAGAGGAGGAAAGGAAGAAATGAAGGAAGGAGCAAGCTTGACAATCTCTGTCTCCAGTGTTCCTGAGACCCAGAGAAGTACAACTCCACACTTTTCATTCTGTGGATAGGAAGACAGGCTCCAGGAGTGCCCTCTTCCTTACTAGGGGCACAACAGGCTGCACACATCAGGCTGCAGGTTAGAAGGACGGCAGAGGACCCAAGACCTTCACTTGGTACTTCTCAACTTGAAGAAATAAAACTTAATTAGGTCTCCAAATGTACTCATTCCAGCTCATTAAAAGAAAATAAAGGAACCAAATGTTCCATTTCTTCTGGGAAAGGAGGGTCTTTTCTGGAATCCAAATGCATGAATCTCTGAAAGAGGTATGGATTTGTTTCTTGTTAAAGAGTATGAATTGCTTCAGCCGGTTTAAAGATGCTTCCTTCACAGGAATTGTTTTACATTAATAACATTTCAAAGAAATAAAATGCCAGGAAAAAAAATTTTTTTTGGAAGTGGCAAAGAGAAATAACACATTCAAGAACCAAACATGGTAGTGGGGTGCGTGGCTCTCTTGTCCACATACACAAGAACACAGCCACCCAGGGAACAAACAAACAAATTTCAGCCTGCATTTTTCACCTGGTCACCCAATGTTCAGAGCCATTACCTCAGAGGCAGTATAATGAACTGTGAAATGATCCTTTATAAACAAGTTATTACTCAAACTTCCACAAAGGCCAAGAGTCAGTGACAAGCTCTCCAGCCTGTCTCCTGCTCCTCCCTTTCACAAAGTCTGTGCTCCCTTCTGACAACTCACTTCAATCTTCCCAAAGGGCATCCTCTCCCAACCCCTGTGCTCGCCCCAGAAATGCCCTTGTGAGGGAAAGAAAATATCTTTCACCCACCACTGGGTTCATGGCTGAGGTCCTGGTAACAAAAGACAATTAGCAAGAGAAGAGAATGCACATTTATTTAAGTTTTGCATAACATGAAAGCCTTCACAAGGAAATGAAGACACAAAAAGGCAGGGAAATCTGTGTATTTTTGGCTAGTTTGTTTATTTATTTGAAATCTGTGTATATTTAGCGCTAGGTGTGAAGAAGTAGATAGTCACAGAGAAGTAAGCTTAAGTTAAAAAGGAAAAAAAAGTGTGGCCTAATGGTAATGATGGCAGAAGGGCCTGGCAATCCACTCCCAAGGCAATCCCGAAACAGTCAGCCATTGAAAACCCTATGAGGGTCGCTATGAGTCAGATACCGACTGGAAGGCACCTAACAACAACAACAATGGTAATAAGCCTGCTGCCTTAGCACTGTGGCATCCAATCCCGTCAGATCTCGGAAGCTAAGCAGGGTCAGGGCTGGTTAGTACTTGGACGGGAGACAGCCTGGGAACACCAAGTGCTGTAGACTTGGGAGAAGGACCAGGCAACCCACTCCCAACAAGCAATTCGCCATTGGAAACCCTATGAACAGCAGAGAAGCACGACAATAGCGTTTTGTCTGTTGTATATGGGTCCCTATGAGTCGGATGCTGACTCAACGGCACCTAACAACAACAACAACAACATGGTAATGAACTGGAGGAAACAGCAAGGCCTGCTTGTCCAGACTTCGTTCTGTGGCTCTGCCTTCAGAGATAGGATGCCATTTTCCTCTGGGGACAGGGAGGGCTCCTCTCACACGGGAGGGTTTGGATTGCTAGAGGAAGGTAGGAAAATCCTTCTTAGGCTGTGTGCATCTTCTGGGGAGAAGAGCAGGGGAGGTTGAGGGGGACCTTCTTGCTTCTGACATCTTCTCAAGCTCTGTGGGCTGTAAGACATTTAAGACCTGTCTTGAACCCCACTGCTCTCCCATTTATAATTCCTGCCTGTGGAACTAGGCTGTATCATTCTCATGGATTGTCATACCAAATTACCACAAACCTGGTGGCTTCAAATAACAGAAATTTCTTCTCTGGCATTTTGGAGGCCATAACTCTCAAACCAAAATGTGGACAGGGCCCAGGTCCCTCTGGACAAGGACCTGTGCCTGGCCCTTCCTACGACAGGTACATTCCATGACCTACGGCCATGTTACTCCTGTCTCAGCCTCCATGGTACCAGAGCCTCCCCCTTTTCTAAGGTCTGTGTCAAATCTCCCTCTGCCTCACTCCTAAAGGGCACCTGTCACAGGATTTGGGACTTATCTGGATAACCTAAGACCATCTCCTCATCTCAAGATCCTTAACTCAATTTCCCAAATCAGGGGACATTCATAGGCTCAGGGGTTGGACATGGACATATATTGTGGGTGGGCCACCATGCAACCCTTGATTACCAAGGCCAAGCTGAGATATCACCTGTCCCCAGATGCCTTCTTGGTCTCCTATTCAGAGCCTCAGAGGCTGGTTTTCTGCGTTCTCACAGACACACCAGCTGGGCTCCCTGTGCTTCTTGATGGTGAAACCTCCAGCCCCCACTCGCCAAGGTAAGGGGGAAGTGAGCGGGTCTCCTCACCCCTGCCATCACTGCTGTGTCACAGTGGTCTTCTGGGCGTGTCTCCCTGTGTCACCCAAGCACTGAGAGAGGAGGGTCCATTCTCACTCATCTGCATACCCCCTGCATCTCCCCACAGTACCTGTAAACAATACAAGGCCCCAGTGACATCAGATATTTGTCAAATAAAAGAATGAGTCTGTCTGTATCACTCGTGAAATGTTTGTGTATACTGCTGCCCATTAGGAAGTACTGTGTATCTGTGTCCTGCACATGCTTGGTGGGGAAGATAAATATTTACAGGGTTCTCACCCATTCAACCAACAGTCCCTGTCAGTAACACCCATTAAACTAATATAAAGGATTGAAAACCACAGCTTGAAAACCACTGACCAAGGTGATCGCTAAGGTCTTTTCTGGCTCTCAAATCTATGATCATTAGCAACTGAAAAAACAAAACAGCAAGCAATGGAACTGTGAGTACCTGGACAAATGTGAATGACCAGCCAATTAAGATTAAAGGAAAATGCCTAGATGAATGTAAGGTGCTCAGAAGGCACTGGACAAAGTACACTGTGAGCTTTGAGTAGCCTGCATTGGTCATACTGTCTATATGGAAATGAATTTGCTAAACCAACCACAAATCTCTTGGGCAACAGAGGCCATGGAATTCCTGAAGGGCAAGTGGTCGCAAGAGTTCCGGTCACCTTTGATGAGCATTAGTTCCTTCATCTCTAAGCCCTGCTCAAGTCCACCCCGAGCCACAAGGTCTTTATACTGAGGCAGGATAGAAAGACAGGGACAATTTGGGGGACAAGAGAAGCCCTTCACTATGGAATCTGATGATGCCCCCCACCAACTGAGAATCAAGAGCTTTCACTCAAGAAATCTACTCACAACCCCCACCAATTGAGTCAACAGTACTTGACAAGATCGGTAAAAACTGACTAAAAGGAGACAATTCTCATCTTCCTAGGGGCTCTCAAACAAGAGTGTCAGAAACAATAAACAAACTATGCTTACTTAGGCCCTGAAGGTTTATGACTTTTGAGTTTAACATTACTAACGTCCCTCTCCCATCCCCCAGCCTAAACACTACACTCCATAAAATCACCTTACAATTTAACTTACACAAGGAAATTCTTTAGGATCAGAGCAATAGGTAAACCAACTCATGTTGCCTTTTCTTATAATAAATTTTTGACTCTACTTAATTTTTAAATCTTGTTTAATCCTTAAACCTAGTTTAAAAATATATCTGCATTGTAAAGATACCCAGACGCACCTCTCTCTCTAGACGCCTGTGCTCGCTCTGAAACGTGTACCATCTCTTATCCTTTACCTAATACACTTCAAAGTGCTTCAATGTCTTACTGACTCATCCTAAAATTCACTTTTGCAACTAAGCCAAGGACTGGGCTTTTGTCTTAGAGGAGGCACCCAAAAGGGGCAACTCTTCAGGTTAGGGCAGGAGGAGAGCTGGACTGCAGGGCTCACTGCCAGTGACAATACTATTCTCACAAAAACATTTAAAGGGCTCCCTGGTCTCACAGAGCTTTCCCATTACCAGTTCAACACAGAGGATTCCACAGGCTGCACTCCACCAGCAGCCCCTCCACTCCTGTTCCTGGTAAGTCCTAGGGTCTCTCCATCTGCCCTCCTCACACCCAGCTCCACCCAAATGTGCAGGGCCTTGCTGTCAGAGGCAGCCCAAATCCCCACCAAATGTCACCTGGTACAAGCAAGGCAATCTCTTCTTCAAGGATGTATTTATGTTGATCACAAATTCTGGACGCCCAAATACTTAAACGATTCAAAAAGAACCAACTCCTAATCATGAAATGTTAGGCACAGGAGACTGAATAGACACTTTAAGGAAAGTCTTTTCTAGACCCTTCAGAACACAGACACGAGGGAGCAAAATGGACTCTACTTACTTAGAAAGTGAGCCAGCTACAGAGATATCAATCCATAGGCAGCTGGCATCCTCAATAATGAACCACTGCCTTCTGTTCTGTCAAGAGCAGAGACAAAGACATGCTTGAGAAGCACTCAGACTGAATTGTCTTTGTTCAAACCTTCCCTCCCAAGTAAAGCTGTCAGCTACAGCAGCCAGTTCAGGAAAAGACCGAAGATCTAGAAAGCAAAGCTGTTTAAGTGCCCAGGTGGCCATCACAAGGGGCTGCACATTGACTTCCTGCTGAGCCCGGTAGCACTGAGCTCCCTCCAGGCATGATGCCCTGGGCACATATATCTGCCCCAGAACTGGCACCAAGAGGAAGGCAATGTGCACCATCGTGAGAGAGGCTACAAGTCCCCACCACCGCTATCGGTCAACCCACTCATAAGAATCCGCTTCTAAAACAAGTTGTGGGTCATGGCCCACTGGTGAGTCATGAAAATAATGGGTCAGCCACGCATGGTGGTGCACACCTGTAATCCCAGCAGCTTGGGAGGCAGAGGCAGGAGGATAGCAAGTTCAAGACCAGAGGGAGTCTGTGTAATTTGGTGAGACACTCTCTCAAAAAAGTAAAAAAATGGGCTGGGGGTGCAGCTCAGTGGTTCAGCACTTACAGAGCATGCAAGCGGGAGGCCCTGGGTTCAAGCCCCAGTACTGCAAAAGAAAAAGAAAAAGAAAATATTGGGTCACAAACAGCATTTTAAAGAAGGAATATGAAATAGAATACACCAACATGCACCACACATATTTTGGGAAACATTTGTTTCATGTGTATGTTTACATATGTATACATACACACTAGGCCACTGCATAAAATGTGTTTCTTATACTTGTTGTTGTTAGGTGCCGTCAAGTCGGTATCCGACGCATAGTGACCCTCATAGGGTTTTCAATGGCTGTCTCGGGATTGCCTTGGGAGTGGGTTGCCAGGTCCTTCTCCCATTTTTGCGGTGCTAGGAATTGAACTCAGGACCTCAGAGACTGCAGCGCAGCGCTCTACCAACTGAGCTAAATCCCAGCCCCGTTTTTTATACTGGGTCACAGTTAAAAGTTTGAAAGCCATTGTTCTTGAACAAAAAATAAATCAAGTATTTGACCCAAAGAAATATTAAGAACAGAATCTGAATTTCTTTTTGGAATGCCAATAATTTCCCAAAGTACCCTGGACAGGGTCTCAAACCAAGTCAACATTTCCTAAGCATGGCTCAGGGGTCCTAAAGTGTATTTTCAGAGACATGAAAATCCTTGATAAGAATTTTTACATTCTGTGTTTTTAGTGAGAACCTAACAGACTGCACATATTCAGAATCATCTGGATGACTCCCTCATAATTGCATTATGGCATGTGGTTTGAATGTTCATGTTTGTATTTATGCTTATAATTAAATGCAGGTGGATGAACTGCTGAGGACAAAACATAAGCAGGCTTCATGGGGCAAAAATGCACTGGATACAGTGCAAGGCCAGGCTGGGAAATAGCAGGGAGAACGGAGGGGTCTCAGCCATCCAAGCAAAGATAGGGGTGAGAACTGAGTCATTATTTGGCATGTGCAGTGCAGGCATACTATACAAAGGGTCTGGGCCCCGGCACTCAGTGCCAAGTGAAGTAGCAGAAAGCACACTGTGGGTCCTACCTCCACAGATACCACTTGCTGCAATTCTTTATGGTAGCTGTAAAAGTAAATACAACGAAATAATTATTTTCACACAACACAGAATAAAGGATTGACTTCCCATTTTATAATTTGTTTAGCTACTATCATGTAGTTTTCCTCTTGTGTTGTTGAAGGTAATTATTTTTCCTTTCAGTATGTCTAGAAATTAACGTGGGTAGGGAAAGACAGTGTGAGGACCCTGTGTTCACATCCTTTCACACAGAGCAGATCTCGGTCAACGGAGGGAAGTCGAAGCACTGATAGAATAACGTGGCAGGTGATCCACCTTGGTTTTTTATTTGACTATGAAATGCTTTATCTGATTTGTTTTATGGCTTATTTCCTTAATTATGCTTGCCTCAGAACAATATTAAGTACATTTATGCTCCAGTGGTTAGAAAGGGGAGGACACGGGGCATGTGGAATGAAGAAGTAAGCCAAACTGAACTTCTAAAATGCTGAGAAAAATTGCTAGGAGTGAATACTGACATAAGCTTCCTGCACAGAAATGAAACAGTATGCATCCAAAGCCTCAACCATGGTTTACTCTTTGACCTAGCAATTCTACTTTTAGGAAATGATCCTAAAGTAATAACTCTGGATGTCAGAATGGATTTAATTGCAAGAATATCTAATACCAGGGGACTAGTTAGTGGGATGGTACAGTCATAATGCTGACAAGATGACATCTAATAGGTACTGAGTGCTAACTTTCACAAGGCTCTATTTTAAGCATGCACATCTTTTTTTTTTTTTTTCCCAGTACTGGGAGTTGAACCCAGGGCTTCGCGCTTACATGCTTTGTAAGTGCTGTACCACTGAGCTGTACCCTTAGCCCATTTTTTCACTTTTTGAGACAGGGTCTCACTAAATTACACAGACAGCCTCTGGTCTCGAATTTGCGATCCCCCTGCCTCTCCCTCCCCCCCGCCCCGGAGTCACTGGGATTACAGATGTGCACATCCACATCTATTATCTTTAAATTGTAATTCTCAAAGCACATACATGTGGTTAGTATTAGCATTCCCCCTAATTTGCAGATGAGTAAGCTGGGGCACAAATCCATTAAATAATCTGCTCAGTTAATAAGCGGCAGGGCTGAGGTATGAACCTAGAGAGTCGAGTCTAGGCACACAATGGACCAGTAGGAATTCCTATGTTGTTGTTGTTGTTGTTGTTGTTGTTGTTGTTGTTGTTGCTGTTGTTGTTGTTAGGTGCAGTCAAGTGGGTATCCGCCTCATAGTTACCCTACATACCACAGCTGAAACATTATTGTTACTTCTTCTCTGTTATTCATAGGATTTTCAATGGCTGATTGTTTTTTGGGGGTGGGTAACCAGGTCCTTCCAAGCCTACAGCACCTGGTGTTCCCAGGCAGTCTCCCATCCAAATACTAACCAGGACTAACCCTGCTTAGCTTCCAAGATCTGATGGGATCAGAGGCCACAGGGCTACAGCTACAGGCGAGGAATTGCTATGGAGTCCTCAAATTCATATGTTGAAACCCTAATCCTTAATATGACAGTGTTTGAAGATGGGGCCTTGGAGGAGTAATTAAGTTGGGAAGGTGTAGCCTTCATAATGAGATTAGTGCCTCTCTAACAAGAGACAAAGCCTGCAGCCGTAGCCCTGTGGCATCCGATCCCAGAAGCTAAGCAGGGTCAGGCCTGGTTAGTACTTGGATGGGAGACCACCTGGGAACACCAGATACTGTAGGCTTAGGAAAAGGACCTGGCAATCCACTCCCAAAAATCAATCTGCCATTGAAAACCCTATGAATAGCAGAGAAGCATTGATAACTGTGTTTTGCCTATTGTAGGTAGGGTCACTATGAGTCGGATACCAACTAGAAGGCACCCAACAACAATAACAAGAAACAAAGGAGCTGGCTTCCTCTCTCTCTGCTCCCTGAATATGAGAATATAGCGAGATGGCTATCTGCAAAACAGAAAGAAGGCCCTCACCAGAATCCAACAAATGCTGACACCCTAATGTCAGACTGTAGCCTTTAGAACAAGTAAATTTCTAATTGTTTAAGCCACCTAGACTATGGTATTTTGTTATAGGAACCTGAACTAAGACAGAAGTCATGTAAAATTATGTAATAATATCTATGTCATAGAAATGCATACATACATGAGATATTACCAAGTGACCAGAATAGGTTATAAAACATCATATAACCCCATTTTTGTAAAACTTTTAAAACCCTGACAAGATACGTATCAAAATGTAGTTATTACTACTTTTTCTTAAAATTTCTTTAGTTAAATCATTTTTGTGATTGACTTGCAAATCAAATATAGCAACACATTAAAAAGATCATATACCATTAACAAGAAGGTTTCATTCCATAGACAAAAGGCTGGTTCAACATACACAAATTAATAAATGTAATAGAGCACATAAATAGACTCAGACAGAAATCACATCATTATCTCAATAGATGCAGAAAAGGCTTCTGACAAAGTTCAACATCCCTCCATGATAAAAGCGAAACAGGGTACAGAAGGAAGAACCTTCAACATTATAAAGGCTACATATGACAAACCTGTAGCCAACATTATGCTAAATGGGGAAAACTTAAAGCATTTCCTCTAAAACCAGGAACAAGACAAGGATGCCACTCTCTCCACTCTTACAGTGATTGAAATTTTAGCCAGAGCAATAAGGCAAGAGAAAGCAATAAAAGGGATACAAACAGGGAATGAAGAAGTCAAGTTATCCCTATTTGCAGATGATACGATCCTATACTTAAAAGATCCTAAAGACTCTACCAGAAAACTCTTACATCTGATGCATTCTTTCAGCAAAGTAGAAGCACATAAACAGACCCAGAGACAGAAATCACATCATTATCTCAACTTATGTAGGAAAGGCCTTTGACAAAGTTCAACATCCCTTCATGATAGAATCAGATTAATATTCAATAATCAATATTCAAAAATCAACTAGCATTTCTATATGCCAACAACAAACAGAATGAGAAAAAGAACAAAACAACAATCCCACTCACAATATCCAAAAAAAAAAAAAAATCTAGGAATAAATCTAACCAAAGAATGGAAAGATTATACAGTGAAATCTTCCAAACAGTAAGGAAAGAAATTCAAGACTCCCCTTGCTCATGAACTGGCAAAATTAATATTATAAAAATGGCTATACTACCAAAGGCTGGGATTTAACTCAGTTGGTAGAGTGCTGCACTGCGGTCTCTGAGGTCCTGAGTTCAATTCCCAGCACCGCAAAAATGGGAGAAGGACCTGGCAATCCACTCCCAAGGCAATCCCGAAACACTCAGCCATTGAAAACCCTGTGGGGGTCGCAATGAGTCAGATACCGACTCGACGGCACCTAACAACAACAACAACATACTACCAAAAGTTATCTACAGAGTCAATGCAATCCCCATCAAAAATCTAATGACATACTTCATAGAAAATTCATATAGAAGCACAAAAAAGACCCTGAATAGCAAAACCAATCCTAAGCAGAGACAGCAATGCAGGAAGCATCACAATATCTGACAACAAATTATATTACAGGGCCATAGTAACAAAAGCAGCTTGGTACTGGCACAAAAACAGACATGAAGATCAATGGAATATAACAGAAGACTCAAAAAGAAAGCCCACACAGGTACAGTTAGTTACCTGATTTCTGACAATGGTGCCAAAAACATACATTGGATAAAAGACAGACTCTTCAACAAATGGTGATGGGAAAACTGGCTATCCACATGTAGAAGAGGGAAAGTAGATCCCTATCTCTTACCCTTTGCAAAAATCAATTCAAAATGGATCAGAGGTCTTAATGTAAAACTGGAAACTTTGAAACTACTAGAAGAAAATGTAGGGAAAACTCTTCAACCCACAGGCACAGACAAGTACTTTCTTAAAAGAACTCCAATAGCCCAAGAAATAGTAGCAAGAACTAACATATAGGACTACATCAATTAAAAGGTTTCTGCACGGTAAAAGAAACAATCAATACAGTAAAGAGAGAGCCCACAGAATGGGAGAAAATCTTTGCCAACTATACATCTGATAGAGGAGTAATATCTAGGATATATAAAGAACTCAAAAAAATGAAATAAAAAATACAGTAAGTGAATTAAACAGATGGTTCTTGAGAGAAGAAACATAAATGGCCAATAAACATATGAAAAAATGTTCAGTATCCTTAGCCATCAGGGAAATGCAAATTAAAACTACACTGAGGTTCCATCTCACCCCAGTCAGAATGGCTAGCATCAACAAAACAAATAATGCTGGTAAGGATGTGGGGGAAAAGGAACCCTTATATATTGCTCATGGGATTGCAAACTAGTACAGCTATTATGAAAATCAGTGTGGAGGTTCCTCGGAGAACTAAAAATAGAACTACCACATGATCTAGATATACCACTCCTGGGTATACACCCAAAGAAATTCAAGTCTTCATAGCATAGAGAGAGGTGTACTTCCACATTCACTGCAGCACTCTTCACAATTGTAAAGATATGGAATCAGCCCAAATGTCCATCAACAGATAAGTGGATCAAAAAAATGTGGTGTATATTTATACAACGGAATATTATACAGGAATAAAGAAGAATGAAATTATGTCATTTGAAGGAAAATGGATAGAGCTGGAGATCATCATTTTAAGTGAAATAAACCAAACTCAGAAAAACAAATACTGCATGTTCTCACTCACATGCAGAAGCTAAATTTATCTTAAAATGAAAATGTGTGAGAGTGTGTGTGTGTGTGTGTGTGTGTGTGTGTGTGTAAGATCAGAAAGTACAAGGGAATGTATCTAGGGGGGATGGGACGAACGGGGGAAGGAATTTAGTGGGTAAGAAGAGAACAAGCACAAAGTACATGATAGAACTGTATGCAAATCCCATAATGAAACTCATTATACTGTCTGCTAATTAAATAACAATTAAAAACAGAAAACAACACATCAATTAAAAATATATTCCTGGTAAACTACAATACACTTAAGACTTAGATTTATGAGTTGGGCATGGTGGTGCATACCTGTAATCCCCAGAAACTCGGGAGGCAAAGGCAGGATGTTTGCAGGTTTGAGCCCAGAGGCAGCTTGCATAACTTAGTGAGACCCTGTCTCAATTTAAAAAATAAAAACTGGAGCTCAGTGGCAGAGAGAGAACTTGCAAAGAATGTGTGAAGTCCTGGGTTCAGCCTCCTAATACCACATAAACACAAAAAAAGACTTGCACTTATGCACAACATCACAGCAAATTTCTGGTAAGGATTAGTTAACTCACTTGCTGTTATCTTCTACAGAAAACAATCCTGACAGAAGCTTGCTTGTCTGGCTTTCACTTACTAGCACATCACTGTCAAATAAAAAGCAACTTAATCAGGCCAACCTGTGTAAGAATTCAGACACCCCAGGAATCTTTGCTCCACCCCAAATCTATTGCTGCCTGTCAGCCTTGCCTGCACGGGGTCTCCTCTAGCCTGGCCTGTAACAACAGGCAGATGAATTTGCAGGGTGGCACCAGAATCCCGCAATGATCCCCTCCTCAAAAGATGTGGTGGCACCCAGCAGCACCAGTGTGAAGAGGCGGCTGCCGTTTGTCCATAGCAGCAAAGTCCCTGCCCTGGAGGCCAGGCCCATGGCCACAATAAACCCACCTCTTCCCCTTGAGGAAGGAGGCCTCTAAGGAAAAGCCAATGAAAACGCCAAGGCTCAGCCCTGCACCTGCCCTGGAACAGTATCAGTACTCACAGCAAGCAACCCCCAGCCATAATGTTCTGGCTCTGGGCTGCTGCGGCCTGAGTGTCTGACCCATCATTACCTGATCCTGACTTCACTCTGAACACCACGGCACCTGATGCTAAAAACGAGCTGCAGACGCTAAGCGCACTGAAGCTCAGCTTCACGTGATTCTCAATGCCTGCAATGCTCCACTAATGAACTTGAGAGGAACACCCAGAAGAACCTAGTGGTCGCTATGGAGACGCCACTGGTGTCTGGGGTGGGCCAGTTCTTCACTAGGCTGGGCAGGACACTCCAGAGCATGTCAAGATGCCTAGCACTCAGGCTCCCTAACCATTGGCGCCCCATACACTGTGACAACCTAAAATGTTCATCCTCCCACATTTCCAAATGCTCCTAGCTGAGACCCACTGGACTAGTCCACCACTGAGCCCTCCGAAGTCATTTCTCTGAGGCCACCTGAGTAGCTAGAGACAGAGCCAAAGTCTCAAAACACTCAGCATAGTGCTCTTTCCAACATCCCAACTCCCCTAATTATGCTCACGACAGCAAGAGACATTTAAAAATTAAGAATCGTCTTCACCCTTAACGACAGGCTTCATGGCTTCTGGGCGGAATACTGTTTGCTTGAACTTTTTTCCAGCCTCATGATGAGTATTCCTGTCTGTAAGCACAGAATTATATTACTATAATTACTCTGAAAGAGCAAAACAGCGTCTGAATAGTCAAGGCTTAAAGAAGCATTATTTACTGAATTCATTCTGTGAGCAGTATCTGTGCCATGGAATGAGGGGAGGGGTATAAGAGAGAAAGAAAGAAAAATCTAGAAACATCGGCATTTTCTTAAGAAAAATGCTGTCTTTAAAAACACTTTCTCAGGGCTGGGAATGTAGCTCAGCAATAGAGTGTTTGCTTAGCATGCCCAAGGCCCTGGGTTTGATCCCCAGAACTACAAAAAAAAAAAAAGGCACCATTTGTATAAGCAGCCAGGAAACTGAATCTATATGAGACAGCTTGTACCAAATAAAATCTTTTACTTAAGACTTGTGTGTATGAACAACATCACAGCAAATTTCTGGTAAGGATTAGTCAGTCTTGCTAAAACACAAAGGCTGACTCTGGCCTCCAACTCTCAATCCTCCTGCCTCTGACTCCCAAGTCGCTGGGCTTACAGGTGTGTGACACTGAGCCTGACTACTTCAAGATTTTTTAAAATCAAGACTAGTGGGAATGAGCATGGAGCTCAGCGTTACAGCTCTTGCCTACCCTGTACCAGGTCATGGGTTTCATTCCCCATCACCGCCAAAAAAAAAAAAAAAAAAAAAAATCAAGATCCTTTTTTCAGTCCAGTACAAATTCTGAATATGAAATCCAAATTTATATTTTAAATAATATCTTGCTACTTCGTAAAGGACTTGTAACAAGATCACCTCAAAGCACGCCATACATTCCCCTTCCACCATGTAATAACAGCACCGCATATTTTACAATACCACTTTTTACTTAGGACACTAGCTGTGCAAATTCTACCACTAAACTCAGGGTGGGGGGGGGGTTAGCACAGCAATTCTTTAGCAGTGCTTTATCCATATTCTTCCAATGGTGTATAATTTTTCCCTTGTTTCTCTGACTTGCAAAGCACAAAGTGGTTCCTCTTAGGAGTTACACAGTCTACCAGTTTACACAATTCATGGTACATAAACTTAGAATGCCAGAAACAAGGAGGGATAAGGGGAAGTAAGAAAGGTTAGGAAGAGAGCGAGGGAGTGCCGGATTACAGAAGGTACAATACTCCAAATAATATACCACAGAAATTTCAGTTGAAAATCAAAAGGTACTTTGAACCTGACATCCAGTCTTGTTCTTTGCACATACATGTATGCAAATGTATTTCTCCCCCATCAAGTCGAAGTAATAGTCACCGAGTTGATTCATGTTCATTTCAAAAACCCGAAAACAGCTATGTCTACATCCAGGTATGCGTGCATTCCAAAGAGACCACTCCCACTGCATGGGGCTGGGAGAACGTTCCCGTTACAGTCACAAGCCAAAACGGAGTTTTACGGTGGAGTGGATACTCACCGGGACTTGCCGCCGCAGCCAGACCCAGAGCCTCACAAAGGCAAAGCGCAGCTCTCCAGCTCAGGGCTTTGTGTGGAGGGTGGGGAGTGGAGGGTCGGCTGGGGAGCCGCTCCGGGCGCTCCAACATTTACATGTCAATGCCCAAACCAACCCGCGCGCGCAGGCTCCTCCGAAGTCTACCAGCCAGGCTCGGGGTTTTGTTCCCCTTTCTCCAAGGAGCCTTGAATCTGCTGGCTGCCAGCATGCATTTGGCAAACCCATTATGAGGGATTTGTCACTCTCTTCAGAGTGCTGAGCTTAGGTAAATACATTAGCTTTTCAAATGGTCCAGCGACAGCACGCTGGGAGAGATGCATTCGTTAGATAAGACCCACGGAAAGAATCAGAATTCCACAAGAGGTCTGGGTGAGAAAAAAAAGAGCCTAAAAGAAAAAAAGATTTTAGAGAAAGAGATGTTCCATCTTGCACGTAGGCTCCAAAAGTGGAGTTTTAGTTTGCCTGTAAGTTAGAATGAGACCATGGTGTGATTTGGGTACCAAAGCAAACAAATGAATATAAACTTAACAACTTTAGGGTTCATTATCAGAAATACAGTATTCCTGTAATCCCAGCGGCCTGGGAGGCGGAGGCAGGAAGATCGTAATTTAGTGAGACCCTGTCTCAAAAAAGTGAAAAAATGGGCTGGGGGTGCAGCTCAGTGACCCAGCACTTGCAAAGCATCCAAGTGAGAGGCCCTGGGTTCAACCCCCAGTGTAGCCAATATATATATATACATATATATATAATATATATATATATATATATATATATATATATATATACATATATATATATATATATATATATTATATATATGCCTGCAGCCGTAGCCCTGTGGCATCCAATCCAGTCAGATCTCAGAAGCTAAGCAGGGTCGGGCCTGGTTAGTACCTGGATGGGAGACCGCCTGGGAACACCAGAAGCTCTAGGCTTGGGAGAAGGACCTGGCAACCCCCTCCCAAAAATCAATCTGCCATTGAAAACCCTATGAACAGCAGAGAAGCACTGACCATAGTGTTTCCCCTGTTGTACAGAGGGTCGCTATGAGTCGGATACCGACTCGACGGCACCTAACAACAACAATATTATATATATATATATATATATATATATATATTTAGGGTGGGGGTGGAGGAATGGGCATCCTCAATCCAGGAAGGATACAGAGAGTAGACTTATTTAGGGGTCCAGACAGCAAAATAAAAGACACTGAATAGAGATAGCATCCTGGGGGAAGCCTGCTGTGCTTCAGTGACTCCAGCTGATGTGAGATGACCACTTAAGAACAGATTCTCAGGACTTTTAAACCTGGAAACAAAATGACCATGGAATGAACATATTGATTTACAAAGCAACATAATCTGCATAATATAGAAAGAAGGATTTATATCAGAATGAGGCCACTCTTATAAGGCTTAAAAACAGTCCAAGCATTAGTCATTTTTGCAATTACAAAATGCAGATCCATGACCCATTTATTATGGTTTGAAAATAGCAAGGTTGGTTCACTGGATGTCATTCCCTTAAATTCCTTTTCCTTTCTCCTTTCATTTCTCAAAAGCTGCTGACATAATTTGGGTCACTTACAGCACTTACATTTGCAAAATGTTTTATGGTCAATTGAGCTTCATGAATATTTCATAGCACAGAAGCTTACTGCTGGTCTAGGCCTTGGAAACAGAGGACAGGAAAGAGTTGTGAGGAGCTATCTTCTGAGTGTGTGTGCAGGGGCCTGGGTGGACATCAACCATTTCCACCTTATGAGAAGCAATGGCAAAAATCTTTCCTCCCTGGAAATATTCTCTTTCTATCTATGTTGTGCCTGCAGCCGTACCACTGTGGTGTCCTATCTGGTCAGATCTCGGAAGCTAAGCAGGGTAGGGCCTGGTCAGTAGTTGGATGGGAGACTGCCTGGGAATGTCAAGTGCTATAGGCTTGGGAGAAGGACCTGGCAATCCACTCCCAAACTCAATCAACCAACAACAATCTATGTTGTAAAAAAAAAAAATCAAGAGAACTGTTTTGACCCACACTGACCTGAATAAAAGCAGACTTGGATGTGACTTCATCAAGTTTCAGTGAGTGCTCAAATCACCACCAGTACCACCAACCACCACCACTGCCCTCCATAATGAAATTATGAAAGAACCATCAATCAACATTTCTCTTTCTCTTAAGTCAATAGGAAATGCATAAGTGTGTATAAACTTTTGAGAATTACAGACAAACTGCCCTCCAAACATTAAACCAATGCATATTCCCAACACTTTTCTATGAGAATGCCCATTTTTCCTATGTAGCTATCAACATGGCTATGTATTAATCAGGATTAAAGAATTTTTTTTTATTTTTGAGAACTTGATAGGGGAAGAAATCTCATTTTTGTTTACTTTTTATTTCATTTCTTACTAGAGAAATTGAGCATCACTGTAATTTTGAAATGTTACAGAGAAAAGACTGGGCACCGTAACACAGGCCTATAATCGCAGTGACTCAGGAGGCAGAGGCAGGAGGATTGTAAATTCAAGGCCAGAGGCAGCTGGGTAATTTAGTGAGATGCTGTCTCAAGATAAAAAAAATAAAGGGTTAGTAGGGGTGCAGCTCAGTGGTGAAGCACTTACAAAGTATGTGCAAAGGCCCTGGATTTAGCCCCTCAGTACCACAAAAATAAATAAATAAATAATAAAATGTTATGGAAAAAACATTGGATTATGGGAGATTTACATTACTACACTGTGCAGTTCTATGTTTAAAATATGTTAAACTACATTGTGCAGTTCTATGTTTAAAATATGTATAACTTTGCTTTTTTCCCTTGTTTTTAAAAGTGAAGTTTTAAGCCAGGTATGGTGGTACACATCTGCAATCCCAACACTTAGGAAGCCAGGATTCAAGGACTATGAGTTCAAGTCCAGCTTGGGCTACATAGTGAAACGCTGTCTCAAAAACAGGAAGAAAAAAATGAAAGGAATTGGTCAGTGGCACATCTTTTTAAAAAATTGCACAGGATATCATTAACTGCCAGTGAATTATACAAGACACTATCAGGTGGTCTTGGGAGAAGGATGTGGCAACCCACTCCCAAGGCAATCCAGAAACAATCTGCCATTGAAAACCCTATGAGGGTCGCTATGAGTAGGATACCGACTGGACGGCACCTAACAACAACAACAACATCAGGTGGTCAACATACAATAGCAGATTGAATCCTTGGTGTTTGTTAATGCACTGACTCAATAAAAAGTACTTATACTCACTCTGAAGATGAAGCAAACAATATAATGCTGGCTAGCAAACTTCTCTCACTGAGACAGAACCCCTGTCACTTCTGACCTGGCTCCTTCAGGCACCCTATTCCCAGTAATTGCAGTTCTCTTTTTACTCTATTACAGTGGATACGCTCCAACATAAGTGGGATTTAGAGTCTGCTGAAGAGTACAAAAAAGAAGAGAACAGCTCACTTAGGAGGCTGATCTTTTAGGATAATTACATTTCAGAAAGACAGTGATCTAGAAGAACATAAACAGTGCTCTGTGTGCCCATCACCTGGTGAGAAAGCATAAAACTGGTGTGGGCGAGTTTGCCACAATCCCATGTTCTTTCAAGCAAATTTTCCTCTTTAAAATTGGAAAGGAGGAACAGTTCCAAACCAAACTTTACTTTTAATTTATTGTTGAGCGGCTGGAGATCAAACCCAGGGCCTTGCACATGCTAGGCTGGCACTCTACCACTAAGCTACATCCCCACCCCTCAAACTTAACTTTCTAGGAAAATTTCATTCTACAAATAAAGGAAATATTGAACTGTTTTAATTCACCCTATATGATATAAAACACTATAATAAACCAAATTATTTTAATAAATTCTACTTGTTTATTAAGGAATTTAAATCAGCATTTCTGAAAAAATGATTCAAACATTTTCATACTGTAATTCTATCTCCAGGAGTCTACCACAAAATAAGTAATTCTAATAACGGAATAAAGCTTTATGCAGAAACATACGTACTACGGCAGAGTTAATAAAACCATTGTCCAATAAAAGATGAAACATCTATGTGGTAGGATATAGTAATCTCCCTTCTAGGGATATAGCTCAGTGGTGGAGTGCCAGCCTAGCATGTGCAAGGCCCTGGGTTTGATTTCCAGGCCCTCAACAATAAATTAAAAGTAAAGCTCAGTTTGGAACTGTTCCTCCTTTCCAACTTTAAAGTGTAGTTTCACTTTCCAGGGTTTCAGTTACCCTCAGTCAACCATGGTCTAAAAATATTAAGTGGAAAATTCCAAAAATAAACAACTCATAAGTTTTAAATTGCATGCAGTTCTGAGTAGTGTAATGAAATCTCTCACCATCCTGCTCCTTCCCACCTGGGACAATAATCATCCCATTATCCAGCTTTTACTAATGGCATAGGATCTCAAAAAAATGTTTAAAGAAAACAACATACAAAGGTAATAAACCAAAATGTTAATGGTGTTTGGCTCTTTATAACGGTACTTTAAATGACTGAGATTATTTTCCAATTTGCAGTTAACAATTTCAAATTATTTTCACAGTAAAAAAAAAAGTTCACCTATTTTAAAAACTAAGGAAATATGACAATTTTTATTTTATTTTATTTTTGATTGTTTTTAGACAGGGTCTTGCTGTGTAACCCAGGCTGGCCTGAACTTTCAGCAATCCTCCTGCCTCTGCCTCCCGAGTGCTGGGATTACAGGCATGTGCCACCATACCTAGCTTAAAAGGAGTTTAAAACATGGAAAATGTGTATGTTTTACGCAAAATAGTCTGGTTCCAAACTGTAAAATTAAAAAATAAAATATTAAAGAAAGGTAAGGCTGGGCATGTTAGTGCATGCCTGCAATCCCTCAGCACTTGGGAGGCTGAGGAAGGAAGATTATGAGTTCAAAGCCAGCCTGAACTGCATAGTGAGACCCTATCTCATAAAAAGAAGGAAGGAAGGAAAGGAGAGAAAACACAAGAAATATAATAATACAGAATCATTAACAGAGGATATAGGAAGGTCTTTGTATGTGTCTTCCTGTTTTTTGTGTGTTTTCCAAGGTTTCTATAATGAGCTGTATTACTTTAATAACTAGAATAGACCTTATCACTTAAGAATATGCAGCATAAGTATTCAGTTGTATATTATATATTTAATATTAAGAACTGAATTAACAAATTATGTTGTTATTGTTGGTGCTGCTTGTAGTACCAGGGGATTGAACCCAGGATGCTCCACCACTAAACTATACACCCAGTCGTGTTTTGTTTATTTGTTTGTTTTTAAGTTTTGAGACAGGGTCTTGCTAAATTTCCTAGGCTGCCTCTGGCAACAAACTCTTGATCCTCCTGCCTCAGCCTCCTGAGTTGCTAGATTATAGGCATGTGCCACCACTCAGGGAACAAATGACATTTTAATAACAAAATGCAACATTATGCATCTTTTAAATGACCATTATGAAGGATAGGCAGGAACAGGAAACAGCTTATTAGACAGCTCTCTGAAGAAAGTAAAACATCAAAATATATATATATATATCCCCAGGCGCGATGGCGCATGCCTGTAATCCCAGCAGCTCGGGATGCGGAGGCAGGAGGATTGCAAATTCAAGACCAGAGGCAGTCTGCATAATTTAGCGAGACCCTCTCTCAAAAAGTAAAAAAATGGACTGAGGGTACAGCTCAGTGGTCCAGCACTTGCAGAGCATGCAAGCATGAGGCCCTGGGTTCAACCCCCAGTACCACACACAAAAAAAAAGAAAAGAAATACACACACACACACACACCGATTACATCTGATAAAATATATGCATATGTGGATGCTAATTTATAAAAATGAAAACATCAAGAATAGGATTATCCATTATTTTAAAAGATTCTTGAGGGCTAGGTATAGCTGGCCTAGCATGTGCAAGGCCCTGGGTTCCATCCCTACCAACACACACACACACACAAATGATTCTTTAATATAATTATATTTTCATTCATTTAAACGTATTTATGAAGATGTGCTTTCCTAAGAATATCTGTAAATCAGAATCAACTTCTTGATTAGAAAATGGCAGGTAAAACTTCAGGTTTGTCTGTCTTCCCACAAATAATTCCACAGCACTTCATCCTGACTCGGGTTGGTTTCGGTTTCATTTCACTATTGGTCTCTCTGTGCACATGGGGGTGCTCTTTCTCTAGGACCGTTTGGCAGTATTCGTTAAACCTGTAATTGTTCACTCTCTCTTAGACAGAGCATTTCCACATCTAGGAATCTTTCTGACAAAAGAACAGTCCCACATGTGTACAAACAAAAAGGTAGCAAGATCAGTCAACCAGCGTACCTAGGGCTGGGTTGGACCCTCCTACCAGGAGGCTGTGGAAAAGACAGTTTTAATTAGAAAAGCTGTGAAGAGAGAGAACAAGAATAACTTCCAAATAAAAAACCCAACCAGCTACAATTTGTTGGTCACTTTTTTTATTTCCTTTGATGTCTTTATTTTTGGCAACCAACCAGGAACACGGATGGTGACACCACTCTGCAGGTTCCAATCACACGCACAGGGGTACAGATGCTATCACTGAGTCAATGGAAATATGCAATCTTTCCGTCATTCTCCTTCTAGCTCCCAGCTTCAAAAACAGAATTTAGAGTGTGGAAACCCTTAATTTGACAACAGATAATGAAAATCCTATGTATATGACTTTGGTAATTTTGCCTAAATAGGAAATGTCTAGATTCTAGGTTTGGACTCCTAGGGTTTGTCTGCTAATTAAGTTGTATTTCCATTTGTTCATTCATGTTTTACAGACAGTCTTGGGTTTGTTGCTTTCTGATAACTTATAAATGAGACCAGCTTCTTTCTCATTATATGTTGATTCTCTTTGTGATTGATTCAAAGTGCAAACTTCTGATCAGTCAAGAATATAGGTCCCCGGGTGTGGTGGTGCACACCTATAATCCCAGTGGCTCAGGAAGTGAAGGCAGCAGGATTGCAGGTTCAAGACCAGAGGCAGCCTACGTAATTTAGAAGGACTCTGTCTTGATTTTAAAAATAAAAAAGAGGCTGGGGATGCAGCTCAGTGGCAGAACACTTACAAAGTATGTGCAAGGCCCTGGATTCAGCCCCTGAATACTGCAAAAAGAAAAGAAAAGAAAAGAAAAGAAAAAAAAAAAAAAAAAAAAAAAAAAAGAATACTGGTTAAGTTAAACCTTCTCAGTGTCAATGCAAGAAGCCAGAGTAAATGCACAAATAATTTCCAACCAAAGTAAAATTAACACTAGGTTTATTTCTAGACTATGTTAAATTTGACACTGTAGTGGGCATTTTTTCAGATTAAAAAAGAGCAGAAAAAAACTCTAAAAGTTATTGATGTTAAAGTTTCTCAGACAAAAACACCTTTGTAAACTTTGATTATGTCTATTATGGGCCGGAATACATTTTGAGACTTTTTTCTCCACTTCAAGCTAATGACAGCTTTAGAGATATGGGGCAAAAAAGATAAAAGGAAGTTGAGTGAATTGTGCAGCATCCCACGTGGGCTACTTGAAGAAGTAGCACTCCCTGCTGTTCCTCTTTTATGTAGCATTGCAGGCTGACAATTTTTAAGCCTCAAATCTAACCATTAACTGAACTGAAAACTGTGTAGAAAAATGATCTGCACTGGTAACATGCAACACTACTTTACTAAATAATGTTATTATACTTGATTAATAAGCACCACACATTGAGGAGCCGAGCATGGTGGTGCATGCCTATACTCTCAGCATTAAGGAGGCCAAGACAGGAGGATCCCAAGTTCGAAGCCAGCCTGGGCTACAGCACAAGACTGTCTCCAAAAAACAAAAATAAATAAATAAACCAAAACCATACATTTAGCACACCAAAATTTTCTCGTGGACTCAAAACTAGGTGATCCTTAAAGGATAAGGAAAGAAAAACAAATGGCATTAAAAAAAATTTTTTTTCCAGTATTGGGAGTTGAACCCAGGGCCTCCCACATGCTAAGAAAATGCTCCACCACTGAGCTGCACCCAAGCACCCCCCTCTTTTATTTTTTATTTCGAGACAGGGTCTCACTAAGTTCTGTAGGCTAACTCTGCCCTTGAACTCATGATCCTCCTGCCTCAACCTCCCAAGTTGCTGGGATCTACAGGTGTTCACTGTGGTGACTGGCTAGAGTAAAAAAAAAATTTTAATGTGAGAAACATGCTTTCAAGTCACTTCTCTAGATCTACAGCAATGATTACATACTAAAAGGCATAAGCAAGAGAGAAAAAAACTTGTGTAAATTTGAAATGTAGGATACCAGGTTAGAGGGGAAAAAAAGAATCTAAAAATTGATTTAAAGAAACTCTAGTTAATGCAAAGAAAGCACAAGCAGACCCATCACGAAAACATAGCTCAAGCCAGTGAGTATCTGGGTGGACCAGGCAGACAGGAGGCCTGAGAGCAGGCAGAGGCCTCCATTGCTCACCAGGTGTGAGCTCAGATACCTGGGAGCTCCAGCCCACCACAGAAACACACACTCTACAAGGCCTTTCAGTGGGAGCCAGTGAAACAGAGTAGGACGACAGTATTCACCTTGGCTTGCACAGGAAGCCACTCACAGCCAAAAAGGCACCAAGTGAGACACTGTGATGGCATCAGAGATGCCACTGCCCCATCTCCTAACCAGCTGCCAGGTGCCAGGTGTGCATTACCATCTTTCACTGGAAGTGTTCTAGAAGAATTCACAGGCAGTACACTCACATAACAGGCACAGGCTATCCTGAGAGAGGGTAGGATCCAGCTGAATTTTGACAGGTATGTAGTGAAGCCTTATTATTGTACTGTCCAAGAGCAGGAAGTGGCTGCAATCACCTCCAATAAGAAAACCCCCTGGGGCATGTATGGCACATTCAGTAACTGTGGGTAGAACTATAGTTACCTAAAGTTTGGCCCTATGGAGTTGTTCTGAAGTGTCAAGTAATAAATATGTACATATACACATATGCATTTGTATTTATGTGTATGGAGATAGAAGGATGGAAGGGCGGGCTGCAGGGGGAGAAGGTTATTCATCGTGTGGAAAAACAGAGGGCAAGACTGCATGACCTCTTCACTTACCTGTGGGATCCTAGGTGAACCTCCTCATATGAACGTGAAAGAAAAGTATTTCAAGATGCTTTTGCAATAGACACTGTGCTCTGTGTACCAGACTCTCTAGGATTAAACTAGTTTCACTATAATAAAGTTCCTATAAAAACTAATTGATAAAGGAAAGAATTAAGATTTATCTTGCCCATCCTATTATATACTACCACAAGTAACCGAATAGTAGATGAAGTAAATTTTTACTTTATAGTTCAGCTAGAAAATGAGGAAAGAATGATGTAATCAGAATATCATCATTTAGCCACACCCAATGAATGGATGGATTTAGACATGAAGTGTCAATGATTGCTATAAAAGAAAGAACCAGACATGCCTCCTAATAAAAAAACATACTACTACTTACAAGGGCTAGGGTTTTGGCTCAGTTGGTAGAATGCTGCTCTGCACTCTCTGAGGACCCGGGTTTGATCCCCAGCACCACAAAAACAGGAGAAGGACGGGGCAATCTACTCCCAAATCAATCCTGAAACAACCAGCTATTCAAAACCTTATGAGGGTTGCTATGAGTCAGCACTGACTCAAGGGCACCTAACAATGACAACCACTTACAAAGTTGTCAAAATAAACTACATTTGAATGTGACCAGGCTTCTGGATTCAACTGCCAATTTAGAAGAAATACTGGGCATAAAAAAACATGTTACATGACACCACAAAGATACAAGCAGGAAAACCCACAGGCTATAAATCTCTATAGGACAAATAACCTGTTTTCACCAAAAAATAGTTTACAAGGGTTGGGGGTGAGAGGAGGGAAGGAAGAAAGCAGGAGAAAAGGAAAGAGAGTGCACAACCAGGTAGCAATGAAAAGAGACATAAAAATTACCCTGACCAACGCAGTATGTGGACTTTATCAGGTTCCTTATTCAAACCAATCATTTTTAAAATCTTATATTTTGAACAATTGGAAATTTGAACTATGACTAAATATTTGACATAATTTACGAATTGTTGTTTTTTAGGTGTGCTAATGGGAGTGTTGTGGTTGTTGTTAGGTGTTATCAAGTCAACTCTGACTCATTGAGACCTTCATAGGGTTTTTGAGGCTGATTGTTTCAGGACTGCTCTGGGAGTGGATTGCCAAGTCCATCTCCTTTTTTTGCAGTGCTGGGGATGGAACCCTGGGTTCTCAGAGAGTACAGAGCAATACTCTACCCACTGAGCCCAGCCCCAATGATAGTGTAGTTTTAATAAGTCCTTATCTTTTAGAGCTACATACTGAAATATTAACAGATTAAATATCCAATGTCTGTGATTTACTTTAAATAAATTGGAGAGGGAATGTTTAGGAGTATGTTGTCATTGTTGTTATGTGACATTGAGTCAAGTCCAACTCATAGCAACCCTCAAAGGGTTTTCAATGCCTGAATGTTTTGGGATTGCTTCAGGAATGGATTGCCATTCCTTCTCCCATTGTTTAGACGTATACATGAAATAAAATTGACCATTAGTTGATAATTATTGAAACTAGGTTAAAGGTCCATGAAAGCTCATTGTACTATTTTGTCTTTTTGTCTATTTTTATGTTTTCATAATAAAAAATGTTTTCTTTGGGGGGGGGGGGTTTGCTGCTGTTTTTGCAGCACTTGAGGGTTGAACCCAGGGCTTTGCATATACTTTGTGATGCCCCACCCCTGGGCTGCACCCATAACCTTTTTTTTTTTGAGACAAGGTCTCCCTACATAGGCTGTCTCTGCCTTCCAATTTATGATCCTCCAGCATCAGCCACCCCAGCCGTTGGAATTAGAGGCATGCACTACTGTGCCTAGCTTAAGAATTTGTTTTGTTTTTAATATAAAAATGCTCACAGAGGCCATTAAAGGCTTACTGATAAATCAAGAAACAATCTTTGTAAGGACAAACCCTTCTCAGATTGACAACTGACATAGACCAGATTTCTCTAAAAGACAATTTAGTTAAAATTTATGACTTTTTCCCCTCAACTTTTTAACCTAGTCCCCTGCATGTAAGGTAAAGTGTTTATTCAGGTTAGGTTAGAAACTCTGCTAACAAGAAGTTTCTTAATAAGGTGAGCACAACCCAGGCCTATGGAGACAGTGGTTTCACTGAGAGGGAAGGACCCAGGAGTCCAGAAACAGAAATAGAGTAGTCAGGTCTTTCAAGGAGGTTAAAGTAAAATAAAATTGGACAAAAGAGAAAAATTCAAGTTATAGATTTTTATAAAGTAAGAACATAACCTACCATTATTTGCAATTTGTATATTATATGCCCCAAACATCCTACAAAGTCAAATAAACTACTTGAAACAATTAGGAAACTTAAAAGGTTACTGATATGGTTGAATTATGTCCCTCTAAAAATGATATGCTGAAATCCTAAGCCCCAGTACCTCACAGTGTGACTTTATTTCCAAACTTTGTAGATTATCAAATTAAGATGAGGTCATTAAAGTGGGTTGTAAACCAATAGGATGATGTCTTGTAAAAAGAGGAAATCTGGACACAGAGGCATGCGCATAGGGAGAATACCATGTGAAGATTGAAGCAAAGATGAGAGTAATGTACCCACAAACCAGGGAACACAAAAGATGCCCAGCAGACCAACAGAAGCTAAGAGAGATGCATAGAGTCTATCCTGGAGAGCCTTCAGAAGGATCCAAACCTGCTTACGCTTTTGATTGTGAATTTCTCGCCTACATTCCCTTTCTCCTCTCTACCTCTTCTGGCTATCTAATATTTAATATTACTTATTTATCTTGGTCATGGTCGGCCTCTCCCATCCTATACACCACATACACTTTCCCCAACACAGTCTAGATCAGAGTGTCCAACAGAAATATAATATGAACCACATACTTAAACTGAACACATAAAAGCAACAGGTAAAATTAATTTTAATTATATATTTTATTTTACCTTTGGGAGAAGGACCTGGCAGCCCCCTCCCAAAAATCAATCTGCCATTGAAAACCCTATGAACAGCACAGAAGCACTCACAATAGTGTTTCCCCTGTTGTACAGAGGGTCGCTATGAGTCGGATACCGACTCGACGGCACCTAACAACAACAACAACAACAATTTTACCTTGGCCTGCAGCCATACCACCCTGGCATCTGATCCCACCAGATCTTGGAAGCTAAGCAGGGTGGGTCTGGTTAGTACTTGGATGGGAGACAGCCTGGGAATACCAGGTCCTACAGGCTAGGGAGAAGGACCTGGCAGCCCACTCCTAAAACAATCCACCATTGAAAACTCCATGAATAGCAGAGAAGCACTGACAGTAGCGCCAGGCATGGCACAGTGTCAGGGGGTAGAGGGGAGTGTTTCATCTTTTGTACATAGGGTCGCTATGAGTTGGACCCGACCTGATAGCACCTAACAACAACAATTCAGTGGAATACTTATTAGCCATTTACAGAAATGATGAGTCAGAATCCATATAAACTGACTTAGAAATATGCTCCCAAATATCGTTGAATTAAAAAAATACAGGTTATAGAACAGCCAAAAAAATTGTGTATCACACATGTTGAGTATCTATGTGCTTAAACTGAGACGATGTTTAGTGAAAGAAAGTTTACCTCTGGGTGACAGCATTTTATATGAATTTTTAAATCTCCTTTGAATATTTCTCCATTTGGTATTATTTGCCTTTTGCTTCAATAAGCAGGAGAACAATAACCAGGAAAGACAATACAAATATTCTCTCTGACTTAAAAAGCAAAGTTTATGGAGAGGAGAATTGGGGTAAAGAGAGAATTCAGGGTATTATTTCATCGTAAGAGAGATTAGAATGTTAATGATAAAAAGAAGCAGAAGAGAGAGAAATCCTGAGCTTAGACTCTGGCCAAGAAGTTTGAGCTGGCTAAGGGGAAACAGAAACTGAGGCGTTGGTTCCTATCCTCAGGCAAGAGAGATAAGGGCCTACAAAAATAAAACTAAGTCCAGGAGAGTGACACAGGAGCTAGGGAATATACAGGAACACTGCCAAGGGAGGCACCTGGCAAGGGATGCTGGCTGAGATGTCATCCATCTCAGCTTCCAAGGTGGGTCTGATTTCTCTGCACAGGTATGGGTGGTAAGAAAGGTGCTGTCTGCTCAAAAAGCACTACACTAGCCAGATCAACAGGAGAAAAGTTTAGGTCCAGGGGCAGCCACTGACGAGCCTAGGAAATTCACCTGGAGACTAGGATATTAATCTGGAGCCTAGGATAAAGAGGCTTGAAGCAGCTAAAGACTTTGATCATAACTCAGTGGGAAATTTCAGAGGAGTCTGCAGCACAGTGAACCACTCCTGATGGTACTCCACACATACTAACCCAGGGCTGCTGGTTGGACTTACAGATGGAAGGAACTGGACCCTGGAGGAAGGGAAAGCCCAGTGAAAAGGCAACATGGCCAAGGTATGGACCAAGCTGTGAATCGAAATGATGGCAACAAACAGAGTGACATGAAAAGCATCACAGTAGGAGTCTCAAGACGAGGTTGTGCTGATTATATGGTTAGTGCTATTAATGATATTTTTGCATTAAGGATTTTACTCAAATGCCACATTTTACAAGCTGGTGTTTCCCATGCATCTTCTTCATACTCTGCAACTTACTTTTGGGCTGGGTATAGGCAAGTGCAGGGAGAATAAAATCCAAATCCCAGGAAACAGTTCTACTGACTCATTATGAAAGACAACTCCCAGACAACATCCTTTTCCTGGAGGTAAAAAAATAAGCAGACTCATATGTGAGAGATGGAGGAAGAAGGGGATGGAGGTGAGGACAAGAGAAGTTAAGGAAGAGAGAATAAAGAAGAAACAAGTTTAAAAGAGAGTTTTTACCAAATGATACAATAGGCCTTGGAAAAGCATCTCAATTTCTCAAAATACTACTAAAAATTAATTGGCCAGAGAAACACTATAGGCCAGCTGGAAAAAAAGCTACAGATACTTAGAAAAATTAAAATAACAATCCTTAACATAAATTTCCAAGTTCAACCATTAAAAGATAATATCTCAACCATGCATAATAAGATCTAAATATTTACAAATAATATGGCATGCACTTGATTTTTGCCCTGCTGATTTATACATGTTATCCATTTCCATGCAGTCTTCTCTCACTCACCTTCAAATAAAAGACTATAGGTAATATTTCATTAAACTTTGAGTAAAAAATCCTGGAGAGGTAAGATAAGCACCCTCATTACCATCTATTAGGAAAAACGAGAATTAAGACTCCCTGACCAGAACTTTAGAAATCTCTTCAGGTAAGAGGCCAAGGTATATATATATATATATATATATATATAAAAAAGTCCTAAGACCCAAAGCTATACATGCTTGGTGTGAGTCACCTACTGGGTTCTTGGAAGGCTGCCTGTTGTCAGCAATGTCTACTTGGACATCTGAAAGAACTTCCAGTGGGGAAGCCAAGGGAGTAAGGGGAAATGACGGTCCTGCTACCTTAAGGATCTCAGTCAGTGGATCAGGATTGCAACAGTTGGGTTTGATTGTTTTGGTTTGTTTTATTTTGGTTTTGGTTTTTTGAAACAGAGTCTCGCTGTGTAGCTCAGGCTGGCCTTGAACTCACAATTTTCCCGCCTCAGCCTCCCGAGCGCTGGGATTATAGGTGCACCACCATGCCCAACCTTATAGCTGTTTTAAATTCTAAAATGTGTTTGAAGGTACTAGTAAAGTTTCAAACTGCACTCTAAGGGGATTCACGTTAGCTCCAGGCATCACAAAAATGCTTCATGCTCAAGCCTCAAAATACTGCACAGTAAATGCTTCCTCCAATGCTAAGATGCCTTTGGGAATTGTATGTACAGGAGACTGAGCAACAATGATCTCCCCTACTCAGGTTGAGCTCTTTTGATCCTCTTCAAGAGAATCAATGAAGCAACAATCTTTTGCAATTGTTCCAATATTTCTAAGAATACTATCTTTCCAGTCACTGAAAGCACTATAACACTAAGCATTATGAACTCAGCTCTAGAAACACAAATATCTGTGGGCCTTCCATCTTGACTTTTGATTTATTTACACAACTTATTGGATAAATATAGCACATAAATACCATGGCTTACTGTTAAGAGTTTAAATACCATGACAATGTCCAGTAAAAAGTTGAAGGGTCTATCAAGATATCATAGGTACCATTCCAAATGGGTCCAATAATACCCAGTGAATGAATGAAGTATATTTCACCAATAATGCTGACTCCAAAATTATATCAATTCACTAACAAGTACTTGCTATACTCAGTAAAATAATATTAATAATTATAAACAATATACCTTGTAATATAACGAATATCAACTGATTTGTAGTTTTTTTCTCCTAGAGACCTCATGGATGAAGCTTAATTGACTAATGTTGATTTAATAAAGTTGTTGAAACTTTACTTCTTGAAAAAGATCTTAATGAAGTCAAGGAACAGCTTTTCCATATAAAGATCTCTTACAAATTGATAATATACAAGAAGGTAAAAACTTCAAAAAAATAAAAAAGTACACAAGAAATTCCCAGGCCTTTCACACAGAGAGAAGAAAAAGAAATACAAGGGCTAGAAAACATTTATAAATGTTTAGCCTTCTTTGTAACCAAACAATAATAAAACAACAAAGATAAATGTAAAAACAAAACAAAACAAAACAATAACCAATACTGACAAGAGGGCAATACAACAAAATCCTGTATATTGCTGGCAAAAATTCCTGGAGGGCAATTTGTCAAAAGCCTTAAAAATATAAACAAATACCTGTTGACCTGGCAATCCCATTTCTCTTCAAAGAAAATAATCTCAATTGTGAAATTAATGTACAAAAATGTGTCTTGAGGCATGACATTGTAAGAGTGAAAACCTGAAATCACCTGACGCTTTGATGATGTGGAAACAAGCTTAATAAGGTGAAATCTATCCCCTCAACATATCTTTTACATATAATGTTAAAATTTGAACAGTATGAGAAAACGCTCATGACATAGTAATGAAGGAATAAAGTTACAAAAAATCAGGGTGACTATGATCTCAATTTTGTATACAAAAACTACAGAAGAGTATGTACCAATAATAATTAAGATTACTTAGTAGGTGGAAGATTAGAGGTATTCACCTTCTTTTCTGCTCATTTCTATATTACTTATTTTTCTACAGTGAGTATGTATTAATTTTGCTGGCTAAGTACTTTACCCACAGAAACCGAATGTGGTAGGTACTATTACTGCCCCATTTTAAAATAAAGAAACTAAGGTACCCATATGCCCAAATGCCCAAGGTCACAAAGTATGACATAGCGCCAAAATTTGTCCTAAACAGACCTAGCTCTTAACTACTTTGCCATGATAAACATTTTAAAAGTAATGTAAAGCAAAGTGTAAGATCATATATAATCATATACACCACCATTCTTAAAAAAGAGGACCTATGTGGGCCAGAATTTTCAGGCCAAATTGGGGAACTGAAAGTTCCCTCCTCTCTCAGGAGGTTGCGTCTTTTTGTTTTAGGTTTCACTCAGATTATCCAAAAATTCATCTATATCCTCCTCTACACAATTTTCCCTCCCTTAAATATACCCTGCCACACATAAATGTAGCCTGATTAAAATCTCACCCCATTTGCAGCCCACCCAATTCCCTAAGGCTTTCTTTTCAGCTTATAAAAGCCAAAGTGGGTCCCACCAATAACCCCTTTAAGGTCTATATACACATGATAAAACTTAACTCACAATCCAGGATAAAAATTTCCAAACAGAAACGTATACTATTTTCCCCTAAGGAAGTTACAAGGTAGTTTAGATCAAAGCAATGTAAGTTCTTAGAAAAGTGTTGTTTAGATCAAAGCAACGTAAGTTCTCAGAAAAGTGTTATTAAAATACAAAAGACGCCTGACAAACTGTGGCAGGTCACAAATGAACACACAAATTCACAGAATCTTTTCCTGTGTATCATGTGCCATTTCTGCTTTCACTTCCAAACAAAAGCCAGACAGATGTAAGAGCATGTAGATAACACTCTAGCACCCTTGAGATTTCTGTAAGGAGGCATGGATGATCAAATTGCAAGGGATTAAAGAAATGTTTTTTGTATTTTAGAGGGAAAAAAATCACTAATCAGCATACGGCAAGTTCTATCTATCTGTTACTTTAAAACTAGACACTCGATCAAATTAAAAGGAAGTGAAATTCCTGCTAGTGGAAGCAGGAATTCAGAATACTAGATAAAATATCACTACTACTGATGAAATTATCTTATTAAAGAACAATGGTAGCTTTTTAACTTCAAGGACTAATGATAGTTCTGCCCAGTTACAGGTTCATAAAGGAGTATTTTATTCTGTTATCCCAGACCTTATTAAAAGCAAGACATATTGAAAGGCTGTTGTTTTACATCTAACTGATAATTTAAACAGATTAATTTGTATTTCTAGTACACAAATATGCATTATCATATTTTTGTTTTTCTTTGAAAAAGTGAACCAAAAGGGGCTGGGATGTAGCTCAAGGGTAGACTGCTTGCCTAACACACGAGACCCTGCATTCAATCTCCAGCACAATCTAAAAAGAAAAAAAAAAGAGGAAAGAAAGAAAAAAGGACATAACAAAAGATTGTCTTACCGAGATAGACTAGTTAGTATGAACTTCTTCAATGATTAATATTTATCAAGCTAAGCACAAAAATTAGTCCAAGGTTTTTTGTTTTTGTTTTTGAAATGAGATTATCTGAAATAATAGCTTCTATATGTTCTTTTTTCTTTTTTGCGGTACTGGGGGTTGAACCCAGGGCCTCGAGCTTGCATGCTTTGCAAGTGCTGGATCACTGAGCTGCACCCCCAGCCCATTTTTTTACTTTTTGAGACAGAGTTTTGCTAAATTATGCAGACTGCCTCTGGTCTCGAACTTGCGATCCTCCTGTCTCCGCCTCCCAAGTCACTGGGGCCCAGCTAGCTTCTATATATTCTTATGAAAAAGTCATAATAGAGCCGGGAGCAGTGGCCCATGCCTGTAATCCCAGTGACTTGGGAGGCAGAGGCAGGAGGATCGCAAGTTCAAGACCAGAGGCAGTCTGCATAATTTAGGGAAACCCTATCTCAAAAAAAAAAAAAAAAAAAAAAAAGGCTGGAAGCGGCAGCTCAGTGGTCCAGCACTTGCAAAGCATGCCAGTGCAAGGCCCTGGGTTCAACCCCAAGTACCACCAAAAAAAAAACAAAAAAAAAACCCCACATTTCTAATTTGATGAAACACTGTGTTAAAATACAATTATTTGGAAAATATATGAACCTTAAAAAAAACATTCATTCCTTTCACCCAATAATTTAATTTCTGGTAATCCATCCTAAGGAATTAGATACAATATAAAACACTTATGAACTATAGTTACAGTGTTATTGTTTTAAATGACATTCCAGATGCTTCCTAAATGTCCAATAAGTAGAAACTAATACAATTATGGTGCATCCATATAAAACATTTTGCAGTTATTTAAAAAAAATATGCTTTGAAGAATTTCAACAGAGAAACAATGTAAATAACTAGTTATAAAACTAGTTAGATATTTTGCTTTAAAAAGTTTATATATGTTAATAGCTTGCAGCCATATCTCTGTGGTATCTGATCCCGTCAGCTAAGCAGGGCCAGGCCTGGTTAGTACTTGGATGGGAGACAGCCTGGCAACCCCAGGTATTGTAGGCTTGGGAGAAGGACCCAGCAAGTCACTCCCAAAAATCAATCCATCATTGAAAACCCTATGAACAGCAGAGAAGCACTGACAATAGTGTTTCACCTATTGTACCTAGGGTTGCTATGAGTCGGATACATACTCAACGGTACACAACAACAACATATGTTAATACCTTCCAATGAGAGATGGGAAACAAAGTGCCTCATAGTGCTAAAATGCCTCAAATTGCCTCTTATTCTTAACCACGCACAGGAAACCAAGGATCAAAAGATAGTGAAGGCCACTTTCCAAAATGTAAAGGAGAGATCATGGTAAGTAAAATGAAATAATCTTGGAGGAAAATGAGATAATGATAATTACAAACAAGAATTTAAACAAAACAAAACTTGAACTGGTGTCCTCAGAGAGATTAAAGAAAATATTACAGAGCAGGTTATAAGGAAAAAGGAATGGTCAGGGCAAAAAAAAATCTGATTGACATTTTGTTTTAATTCAAAAGAGGGATTAAAAGAAAATCTCCCAAGAATTAGAACCAAAATACAGAGACAGAAAAGTTAAACAAGAAAGAGGCTCAATCCACTAAGTAAAATATTTGAGTATCAGAAGTTTGAAAAAAAGAAAACAGAGACAGAAGACAGGGGAATAATCAAAGCAATGATAGAAGAGTTTCCCAGAAGTGAAAGATATATGCTATCATTTGGATTTGGAGCATCCCCAAAAGGCCCATGTGTTGGAGGTTTGGTGCCCTGCACTATTGGGAAATGTTGAAACCTTAATGAGGTAGGGCTTACTGGAAGAAAGTTAAGTCACTGGGGGTGTGCTCTTGTAGGGGATATGGGGACTAGAATTCCTTCTGTCTCTGTTTCCTGGGCTGCCATGAGGTAGGTTTCCTCCACCACACGTCCATCATATTTTTACCATGATATATATACTGTGCCACCACAGGCCTAAAAACAATAGGACCAAGCAACCATGGATTGAAACCTCTGAAACCATGAGCCAAAAATAAAACTTTCCTCCTTTTCAGTTCTCTCAGATATTTTGTCATAGCAACAGAAAGCTGGCTAACAATGTGGAAAAAGCCATATTGAAAAGGCCAAGACTCAGCACAATGAATGGAAAAAAAAAATCAGCCACACCAAATGGTTGACATTCCAGAATTATCCAAATTCTCTAGGTGGAGGGTGCAAGATCCTTTTAAAACAGGAAAACAGTCCCTTTATTTTTTTCTTCCTCCTCACTCCGGATTGAGTTTGACAGCAACTAGCTTTTAACCATTGGAAGATGTGAAAAAAAGGCTTCCAATTACCCTAATAGCCCAGATTTCCCTAGACGTAAATGGCTCTTTTAATTGCTAACGTTAAGTAGAGAATTCTGGTGAGTTTACAAAGCACTGCAATCAAGTTAGGCGCTACAGCTATAAATAAAAGCTAGCCTTGGAAAAGATTAATGTTCACTTTTTTGGTAAAGACTCCCACAAGTTCAGAGACCTCATGGTAAACATAATATTTTGTGAAGCAGAAAAGAAAGTCCCCATCAGAGGAATATCAAAAACTAAAAACCCCATTTTCATGGTCCATCAACAACAAATGTACTTTTGCTATATTTTAAAAACTTCTCTATAAATAAACAAATGACTCCAATAATTTAAGAGATGTGTTTAAAAAGAAAGTCTGTTACAGGAATTGCCCAAAGACAATCTTTTACTGTCATTTGTTTTTAACAGATCTTTTAACATACACAATTTCTGTCTGTAAAACAATATACTATATAATGAATATGAAAGAGAGCACAGATATGTGAACCCACTGAGACTAGGACTTAAGAGGATATTGGTATTTCATAAGCAGTATAGTTATTATAATAAGTCACTGTGATCCTACATCCTATTAGTTAGGACTGCCTGTGCTCTTTAGCATTTACCAGGTAGAGTCACTTCACCCCAGTTCTCTAACCTAGAGCACAGAGATGTCTTTGTTTCCCAGGAGGACAGATAAAACCCAACAGGGAGCTTATATTACATGTTCGGAAAACACTGTTTATTATTCTTCCATCTCTGCCACAAATAAATTTCAATCACCTTAACTCTGTAAAATAGCCTGATCCCAAAAGAACATAAATACAGTAACTCTTGTTCATTTCTAAAATTAGCCATCTCTAATGAGCCTGGGAGTAAGGTAGCACATATTCATTTGTAGCTATACTTTCACCATATAAATTACATGCAACTCAGTGTGACAACTACTCACTCTATTATACCAACTTGCAGGAGTATAAAGATTCAATAACACCATTTCTAATACTCTACTCACAAGTCTGGGTTGAATGTTGTACTCATTTCTACAGCCCATGAAGTTCAAACAAACTACAATATAAGAAAGTGCTTATTCTTTTATGATGTTTTAAGAATGTTCCTAATTTTCCTTGAATGAGCCCAAAACACCTTCATCTAACAAATGATACAGAATTGTTACAAGTGAATGAGTACTGCTGAGAAATAAATTTAAATTTTGGAGCTGGAGATGTAGCTCAGTGGTAGAGAACATGCTTAACATGCACAAGGCCCTGGGTTTGATCACCAGCACCAAAATAAGTAAATAAATAAATCCCAATTATTGGTATCAGCTTTACAATAGAAATATGAGTAGCTGATTTAACAAAAAGCCATGAATCTCTTCTTCACAATGTTAAAGCAGCTGGGTAAGCTGGGCTTGGTGGTGCATGCTGGTAGTCCCAGCTACTTGGGAGGCTGAGGCAAGAGGATCACTTGAGCCCAGGAGTTCAAGGCCAGCTTGGACTACATAGCAGGAAGAGAAGGGAGAAGGAGAAAAGAAGGAAGGGAAGGGAAGGAAAGAATGGAAGATAGTATGGGATGAATCATGCTCCCTCCCCCCATTTGTCTGTTGAAGCTCTGACTCCCAATAATTCAGAATGTTGACTATTTGGAGACAGAGCCATGAAAGTGGTGATTAAGATAAAGTAAGGCCCTTAAGGATGGACCCTCATCCAGTCTGATTGGTGAGATCAGGATAGACACAGAGAGACACCAGGGATGCAGTGCAGAGGGAAGCCCATGTGAGTGTACAGAGAGGAGGGCCATCTGCAAGACAAGAAGGGCCTCTGGGGAAACCAGTCCTGCTGATGCCTCAATCTGGGACTTCTAGTCTCCAGAATTGTGAGAAAAAACATTTCTGTTATTTAAACCACCCAGTCTGTGGCTAGCAATCTAAAATAAAAGGTAAGACCATAGATTAAAAAAAGCAAAAGAAAAAAGACTTAGAGGACATAACAAAAGCATTTGAAGAGACAACACTAAAATGTAGAGTCTAAAGATGCACTCTTAGATAGTAGAACTATAAATAGACATATAAGGAAGCAATCATACGGGCAAGTCTGGGGTTGTAGCTCAGTGGCAGAGTGCTTGCCTAACACGTATGATGCCCTGGGTTCCATCCCCAGCACCAAAAAAAAAAAAAATTCATGCAGGCAGTCTTCACTTTACATGGTTCCAATGTGCACAATTTCAGTTCTACAGCTTAGTTAAATTACATGGGTCCTCCAATAAAACAGCTCAGATTTCACTTTGAGAAACTCCATGAAGAATAAACTTTGTTAACAGCTCCTCAGATCACAATCACTATGTAATTAAGAGATATGCATCACAATCAGTGACCAATCTCACGACTCCTTTCAAAGCTGTCTGTGATTGGTCACTATGCATCTGTCATCCAGTTCAACAGATAGCAAACCATGCATTTGTGTTGTCTCCTGGTCTTCTGGGGAAAATGTCACATAACATTTTACAAAATGAATGACTGAAAGAAGAAACAGGCCAACAAAAATGGAGGTGTGGCAAAGAAATGAAATATGATAACAACAAATATGAAATCTCAATAGAATGTATACAAGATTATACAAAAAAATAGCTGATTGTGGGAATGTTCACCTGGCCATCACTCAAAGACCCCAGATGTGTATTCAGAGGAACTTCATAAAGAGAATACATCAACTTAAACGAAGAAAGTGGTTGAGATTTTAAAAATGAAGAAATGACATCAGCAAGAACTTCTCATTGAAGCACAACATTACACGCAAAGGACAGACTGCCTGCAGCTACTTTTAGAGCAGAGAGGGAGTTATGACTGTGATGGGACACAACGAGGGGCTTTTGGGGTGACTGGCAAAGTTCTGTTTCCTCACCAGAGTGGTAGTTACAAGAGTATTTGCCTTCTGATGATCTGTTAAGCAAAAATAATGTCATATGAATCAAATCCATGGGAGCAAGGGAGTAGTCAACGAGCACCACTCTGAAACATCTGGCCAGTGTTCCCCTTTCTAAGAAAAAAAGAAAAGCATAGCCATAGAAGAAAGAAACGTACTTGGCAGGGGGCACAAAGGCTGCCCTCAGACATGAAATCAGAACCCAGGCCTTGCTGGCAGACAGGTCTGCTCCCCTCTCTTTAAAGTCTGACAGTCTTTCATGAAACAGACTTCCTGTAAAGGGCACCTTTATTGTCCATTTCCAAGCGAGGTAATTCAGCCATGTTTGAATGTGGAGGCCTAAAGTTTTCAGATACATGACTTAATGTAACCACAAAGGAAAAAATAAAATAAGTAACAAGGCTGAAAGTGAGCCCAGCCTCAAAAACTTTTTTTAAAATGTATTTATTTATTTATTATTTATTTTGTGGTACTGGGGGTTGAACTCAGGGACTCATGCTTGCATGTTTTGCAAGTGCTGGACCACTGAACTGCACACCCAGCCCACATTTTTTTTTACTTTTTGAGACAGGGTCTCACTAAGCAGACTGCCTCTGGTCTCGAACTTGTGATTCTCCTGCCTCTGCCTCTTGAGCTGCTGGGATTATAGGTGTGCACTACCGCACCCAGTTCTTAAAATTTATTTTTTAGGTGGAAGGATTAGGCTTTATAGAGAACAGTGACACAGTTTGCCTCCCTACTTCTCATGCATCAATTCACTCAGCCTTAACGAATGTCATTTATTCTGTGTTCAGGCAGCTCTGCTGTGGATATCTGAGTAGTTTACAATCGATATTTGGTCCTTCCTACTAGATTTAGTATTATAACGTAACATTCCCCTCTTACTTAAATGCCCTAATAGTCTCTGATGTTATTTTTTAATACAAAATCCATCAGGTATTACATGGCTTCTATTTGCTTATAGTTGGGGAATATATTTTCACTATGACCACATCTTTCATTAACACTAATAAGAACTATATGTAACTGGGATATTGGCTTCCATCCAACTTAGTTGGCTAGTAAATTTAGAGCATACACTAAATGTCTCTTAAAATTTATTCTTTTACACTTAATGTCCCTGACATAACAGTAATTTCAAAGGGCTAGGGAAGGAGGAGGTAATAAGAAACCACACAGAAATCCTAGGGCAAAATCAGATACAATATTTTATGTTCCATTTTCAGAAGTGCACAAAAATATAGTTACTTTGAACACAACCAATAAATTATAAGTGCAGTCTTAGTGTTTCTGATTCTTTACCAAAGAAAGAATAGAACCAGATGCCATGGCTCACACCTGTAATCTCCACAACTCAGGAGACTGATGCAGGAGGATCTCCAGTTCGAGGCGAGGCAGCCTGCACAACCTAGCGAGACTCCATCTTAAAATAAAACAAAATAAAAAACAAATTTGTTTAACCAAAAGAATAAAAATTTGTCAACTTAGTATTTAAAAAGACAGAGATGCACTAAGTTCCAAGACAAGTGAGTTCTGGTATATCAAAATAATAATCAGATTTTAAAGATATATTTTCTTCAAAGTGGCCTTCTCTCCAGGTTTTAGAAACAGGAAAGAAATTCTGGCATCTAGAGATAAATTATACCTCATAGATTTTGGAAAAAGGAAAAGGACTAATTTACAGCTACCATTTTCATAATAACAGAAAATGGCTGTTTATTTAGAAAACTGTTGGGAATGCATTTCACAAAACTATTCCTACCTTCATAGCAATAATGAACTCCAGTAAAGAAGATGGACTTTGAATTTTAGTAATTCTAAGCATATACTAAATATCGTGGGATGAAGGGAACTCATCATTTAAGAAAAATTTTTGAGAATCTTATGTGGGGTCCCTATTTGTTGTTGTTAGGTGCTGTCGAGTCCAGTCCAACTCATAGCGACTCTATGTACACCAGAAGGAAACACTACCCAATTCTGTGCCAGGCACACGATCTTATTTATGTTTAAGCCCATTGTTGCAGACACTGTGTCAATCCATCTAGTGGAGGGTTTTCTTTTTTTTGTTGACCTGCCACTCTCCCAAACATGATGTCTTTCTCCAGGGATTGGTCTCTCCTATGTGTCCAAAATACGTAAGATGCAGTCTAGCTATCCTTGCTCCCAGGGAGCACTCTGGTTGCACTTCTAGGACAGATCTATGGTTCTTTTGGCAGTCCATGGTATATTCAGTAATTGTCTCCAGCACCATAATCAAAAACATCAATTCTTCTCCTGTCTCCCTTGTTCAAAGTCCAGCTTTCACAACCATATGATGTGACTGAAAATAAGATGGCATGAGTCAGGTGCATCTTTGTCTTCAATGTGACATCTTTACTTTTCAATACTCTGAAGAGATCTTTTGCCACAGCTTTTCCCAAAGCAATGCATCTTTTGATTTCTTGACTGCTGCTTCCATGGGTGCTGATTGTAGAACCAAGTAAAGCAAAATCATGGACAAGTGTTTTGAAATTAGTTTCCCTTGGTGTCTCCCAAAAGGAACTAACTAATTAGGTGTAAATCCTTCAATGGATGATAAAATGTTTACTTATATTTCAAAGTACAAAATGCCCTTCTTTACACCCAAATGAACATCCACGTTTTATTTCATCAGGATAGAAAAGATGTAAAATGGTGTTAAACATCTGATACTCAGTTTTAGGGTTTTGTGGGCCTCATGCCTGCTACACAAGCCTTCTGCAAGTGAGCCACACCTCCAGCCCTTATCCTCAGATCTAAAGCAGTGTTTCTGAAAAGGAGAAACATAATGTAATAGGACATAATTGTTGTTGTTGTTGTTGGGTGCCGAAGAGTCAGTGTCTGACTCATAGCGACCCTACCTACAACAGGCAAACCATTATTGTCAGTGCATCTCTGTTATACATAGGGTTTTCAACGGCTGATTGTTTTTTGGGAGTGGGTTGCTAGATCCTTCTCCCAAGTCTACAAGCACCTGGTTTTCCCAGGTGGTCTCCCATCCAAGTACTAAACCAGGCCCGACTCTGCTTAGCTTCTGAGATCTGATGGAATTAGACACTACAGTGGTACAGCTGCAGGCAATAGGAAGTAATAGAGGTACTTTTTTATTCTTTCTTCGGGTTTTTATTCTTTTGGTTTTTAGTTTTGGGGTGTTTTCTAATCTTGGTCCTGCTCTTTTCCATCTTGTATAAAAACCCAACAGACCCAAAGGGATTTTGCTATTATTCCTTTGAACACCATGTGGAGGAAAACAAAAGCTTCAGGGAGCAAGCCATTCATCTGGCATCACCTGACCCAAGATAATATGTTCTGGAGATTAAAGACATTACAAACAATTAAACAAGCACCCCTTCTTAAAGCATGCCTGTAAAGCACCAGGACTTAGGTTCTTCCTCTCACCCTAACTCCTTCTGCTATTAACTTTTACCTTGATTTTTAAAAGAGCCAGCTAACTGAGGGGTATAGTGCTAATTCTGGCTTTAACTCGTTCACTTTTTAGCAGCCATAGGCATTCTGACCTCCAGGATAAACCAGTCACATTCGCTAACTCTGTTAGTGTCAAGTCTCCTATCTTTCATTCTATTTGGAAGCAAGGCAACAGATGTCTCTATAGGTGAGTTCAGGCAGTAAGAAATTTGATTTAATAGAATAAACCCACCACTCTGTTCAGAATGCTGATGAATAACGCCACTGGGCATTCCTCTCCTGTCCTAAGCTCTCCTGTCAAGTAGGCACGGTTTCAATGCTCGCTGAGATAAGAGGCATACCTAGAGCTGCCAGGCAAACTATTTTTAGGGCACAAAAGACAGAGTCACCCACAGGCCACCCACATTAGAAGGTGAGATGCTTGTTAAATGTGTACCACCCCAAACCTACTGAATTTAGGGAATTTAGGGAGTGAGACAGGGAATCCCTGAATTTTAGTAGATTCCCCAGATGACCCTTACGCATGGTAAGTTTGAAAAGCATTGGTCTAATGGAGCTAACTGGGGCTGGGATTCAGCTGAGTTGATAGATCACTATTCTGCAGTCTCTGAGGTCCCGAGTTCGATTTCCAGCACCACAAAAATGGACAAACATGGCAATCCACTCCCGAGGGAATCCTGAAATAGCCATTGAAAACCCTCTGAGGGTCACTATGAGTCATGATGGCACCTAATAACAACAATGGAGCTAACTGAAACACAGAAAACAGGAAGATAAATTTAGTAACTTGCTCAAGGTCATTTAAGCTTAAAATCATTTTACTATTTTAACTACCTCATCAGGTAAGTTTTATTATCCCCCATATTGTAGTAAGATAACAGTAAGCCATAGAGATTCTCCTAGTTAGGATCAAAAATACTCTCAAATCATTATACTAATACTAGACTTACTGTTATGTCTAGTGAAGGAGTTAGCAAATTTTTTCCTGTAAAAAAAAAATAGTAATCCAGGCATAGTGGTACACACCTATAATCCCAACACTCAGGAAGCTGAGGCAGAAGGATCATGAGTCTGAGGACAGCCTGGGTTACATAGTGAGTTTGAGCTAGCTGGGGCTATACATTAAGATCTGGCCTCAAAAAATTTTTTTTTAATTTTAAAATATAGTAAATATATTTAGTTTTGTGGGCCATGTAATCTCTATTTCAACTACTCAACTCTGTCATTGTAGTTTTAAAGCACCTTTAAGGCTAGGGGTGTAGTTCAGTGTAGAGTGCTTGCCTGTTACAAACAAGGCCCTTGGTTCAGTCCTCACCACAACAAACTAAATAAATAAAAGCAGCTATACACAGCATGGGCTGGGGTTTAGCTCAGTTGGTAGAGTGCTACTCTGCACTCTACCAGTCCCTTGGTTGGATACCCAGCACAACAAAAATGGGAGAAGGGCATGGCAATTCACTCTAAAAATAATCAACCATTGAAATCCCTAAGACTCGACAGCACCTAATAACAACATAGCATGGAAAGAAATGAACATGCCTGTGTTCCAATAAAACTTTAATTACAAAAATTGGCAGTAAGCTGGATGTGGCCCATGGATATACTTTGTAGACCTTTGCTCAAGTATTCCCCGCCCCATTGGAACCTAGGGCCTGATCCATGCTAGGCAAGCATTCTACCACTAAGCGACATCCCCAGTCCTCTGATTTAGAGTATCTTTAATTCCAGTGAAGGGTAACAATCTGCCCCACCCTAAACTATGCCACTTTGGCATAAGGATAATTTTGAGCTGAAGGCAACTGAGAGGAAGTAGAACAAGAAAAGCTCTCTTCCCTCCCCTATTTGCCTAAAAGCAGAACTTAACTTTACAAAGTTGTCTCTCCTTCCCTGTCTACTAGGAAAGATATTTGAATTTATATTCTCATCAGCCTGGAGATAATACCAGAGGAATCTACACATCAAACTATACTAACTACGCTTTATCTACTGTTTCCATATATTTGCCTTCCAACAAGACCCTAATGATTAAGGTCCTTTTCCTTTGCCTTGTCCCTTCTCTAAAAATATACTGCTCTTTGTTGAAGATAATGTAGAAGCCAGAGTTCTAAGTCCTCCCCCACCCCCTTTTTTTTAACAGTAGTATGGAGTTGAACCCAGGTCCTTGCACATGCTGGGCAAGTGCTCTACCACTGAGCTGCACTCCCAGCTCCTTTTTTATTTTTTTTATTTTGAGACAGGATCTCTCTAAATTATGCAGACTGTCTTTGGCCTCTAACTCATGATCCTCTTGCCCTCACCTCTGAGTTGCTTGGATTATAGGCATGTGTCATGGTGCCCAGCTAAACCCCTCTTTTGAGTTACTCTTTCCTTATTTTTCTCCTATGTATATATGAAAAATACATACAAATGAACTTCTGCTTAGTTTTCTCTTGTTAATGTGTCTTCCGTTATAGGGTTCTCAGTTGAGAACTTATAAGAATAGAAGGAAAATTACTTTTTCCACCTCTGTACATACATGGGCATCATAAAAATGTGACATCTTTTTCAAAAATTAGGACTTAAAAGATGGTAAATTAGCCAGACATAGTTAACACATACCTGTAGTCCCAGTTACTTGAGAGCTAAGGCAGGAGGATCTCTTGAGCATAAGACTTCAAGGGCCAGCTTGGGTAACAAAGCAAGATCCCATCTCAAGAGAAAAAACAAATGAAATTTTAATAACTTAGACATTTTTCTTTGGTAGAAGAGCCCAATCCCAACTATTAATGGAGAAATGAAACAGTACTATATTTGGTGTATATCACTAAAGCTTCTACATGACTAATTAGGTACTGGAATCTTTCACAGGATCTTCTTTGAATCCCTCAATATGTCCCATATGTGGCTGTCAGATGCTATAGACTGGCAAGTGGCACTGTCCTAGGCACACATTTACTTCAAGCAAGTAAGATATGCAGGCCCAAAATCTACAACTTTAATTTCCCATAACAGAAAATAAGTAAAAATGACCTATACATTTTGTGATTATGTAATACATTCCACAGTAAGGACTTTTTTGTTTTGCAGGGGAAAAAAGTTGCACACTACCTACTGCCAGCTGCTTGAAGTAGTTTTAAACTCCTATGATAACATTCATGAAACTATTAAGACATGCATATGCTTGTCTATTGCTAATCTTCCTCTGCCCTATCGTTCTCAAATGTACAATTCTGTACTTGGTTGGATGACTGAATAAATTAAATATGCTCCATTCCTTAATAAATGTTTGAACCTAGAAGGATTAATCTCATTTTTATTTGCTCACACAGCAATTATGATACAATTACCTCCTGTATGAAGGTCTCATCCATGCCTTGCAGTATGAAGACATAACATTTGTGTGTGTGTGTGTGTGTGTGTGTGTGTGTGTGTGTGTGTGAGAGAGAGAGAGAGAGAGAGAGAGAAAGAGAGAAATAAATTATATGAAGGCAGTGACATTTGATCAGTAAAAAGACTAGTCTATCTGGGTGTCTGGTTTGGTTTGGCTTGGTTTTTGAGATAGGGTCTCATTCTGTAGGCCAGGCTTGCCTCAAGCTTGCTGTGTAGCCCTCGCTACGTAGCCCAGGCTGGCGTCGAACTCATGATCCCTCTACCTCAGCTTTCCAAGCAAAGGCTAATCTATTTGTATAAAAGATGGCTTCTTATCCACCAAAGAGTTCTGTTCCACTTCCAGAGTAAATGATTTTTCTCAGAATAGTTGCCCAAACGGGCCATGTGGTTGGCTCTGACCAATGGAATAAGAGCAAAAGGGGTGTATTTCACTTGCTGGTGGAGAGAGTTCATGCAGTATGCCTCTGCTATACTCTCTGTCCACTGGCAATGATTTTGGAGGCCACATGTTGAGGACAATGGTATCACAGAAGGAAAGAATCTGATCCCTGAGTGATATGAAGTAGAACTACCCAAGAAAGTTGTCCAACCTAGGATAACTGATTTGGATTTTATGTGCCCTAGTAATAAACTTTTCCTGGATTAAGCCACTGAGATTTGGAAATGCTTGTTACAGCAGGTAGCCTGCCATAACTGAATATACATGTGTTGGTGGAAGAGTTAAGTTATGATTTATTAAAGAGTTTCTAAGACAAATGCAAATATTGAAGAATTGTATATACAAGAAAAGCTTGCAAGTTACCATTTTTGCTCCTTTGGATGAATCAAAAACCCATCTCAGTAGCTGGGAGACCCTAGTTACTAAGTAAATCCTAGCTGATATTTAACATGTTTTGTAGTAATATGCAAATGCTATTGTTGTTGTTGTTGTTGTTGTTGTTAGGTGTTGTCAAATCCACGTTCGACTCATAGCAACCCTACATACAACAGGCAAAACACTATTGTTAGTACTTCTCTGCTCTTCATAGGGTTTTCAATGGCTGATTTTTGGGGGGGGAGTATGTTGCTGGGCCCTTCTCTCAAACCTACAGCACCTGGTGTCCCCAGGCAGTCTCCCATCCAAGTCCTAAACAGGCCCAACCCTGCTTAGCTTCCAAGATCTGATGGGATCGGATGCCACAGTAGTATGGCTGCAGGCACAAATGCTATAGTTTGCCTAAATCACTGAATACTAAACAAGGTAGAATGTATTGTCTGATATATTTACAATATATTTTAAACATAAAGGTTTTTTCTCGCTACTGGGGGTTGAGCCCACGGCCTCTACCTCATGCTTGAATGCTTTGCAAGTGCTGGACTACTGAGCTGCATGCCCAGCCCGTTTTTTTACTTTTTGAGACAGGGTCTCACTAAATTACACAAACTGCCCCTGGTCTTGAACTTGTGATCCTCCTGCCTCCACCTCCCAAATTGCTGGGATTACAGGTGTGTGCCACCACGCCCAGCTTGAAACATAAAGTTGTCAGAAGACAACATTAAAATTAAATTATGTGAGGCAGAATTTACTCAATTTCAGGCTCTGGGTTGCAGCTCTGTGGTAGAGTACTTGCCTAGCATGCAGGAAGCCTTGGGTTCAACTCCTAGCACAGAAAAAAACCTTAAAAATAAAAGAATATTTTTCAGGCATTAGTACCCTTTTCCCAGATGTGGTGGCACATACCTACAGTCCTAACACTTGGGAGGCAGAGGCAGGAGGACGAAAGTTCGAGGCCAGCCTGGGCTACATAGCAAGGTCTAAGCCAGCCTGGGATACAGGGTTAGACCCTGTCTCAAAAAAAGAAAAAACTAAAAAGAAAAAAGAAAAAAAAGATCTTCATGCCTTTTTCCATAGCTGTATACCTCACATATTGTTATTTATTTATGTTTGTTTGTTTGTGGTCCTGGAGATTGAACCCAGGGACCTGCACTTGCATGCTTTGCAAGTGCTGTACCACTGAGCTACACACCCAACCCATGTTTTTACTTTTTTGAGACAAGGTCTCACTAAATTACACAGATTGCCTCTGGTCTCAAACTTGCCGCCATCCTGCCTCTGCCTCTTGAGTCACTGGGATTACATGCATGTGCCACCCTGCCTGTCTAATTCATATTTTTGCTCACTGTGGAGCTTCTGATCTTTGAGGATTAGAGTCCAGAGTTCTCAGGATCCAGGTGAATGGCTATCTTGTCTGAGGAAAAATACCCATCTTATTCCAGGTTCAAACAGAAAGAAAGCGGCAGGAAGCAGGTAGGAGGAGAGACACTACTGGAGAGCCAAAAGCCAGGAAGAAAGACATCTAATTCAAGGAGTCTGTCATGGGGTGGGAAGAGCTCAGGATACAATGTTTCTTGTACTGTTTACTAACCTTTTATGAGTGAGGAACCTTATGAGAATTTAAGGCCTGGAACTTCTTCCCCCTCAAGTACATATATAAGCATTCACTCAAATGCTTATACATAATTTCAGGGAGCTCTGAGAGCACCTATAGCCCAGAAATTAGTTGTGGGTTAAAATTTTCTATTTTAGTGGGAGATTTAATATATGACACTCAGCTTTGTACAGGAACCCACTACTAAATAACAGACATTTCCCATAAGAGAGAACATAGCTATTTCTTATGTCTCTTCCCCTTTAACTAGGAATGAGGAGGTGGTGGGTAGAGGACATAATGTCATTCCTAGGCTCTCTAGCCATTCTGCACTGTCCTTAACTTCAGTGCCTTGAGTCCACTGTTGTTGTTGTTAGGTGCCATTGAATTGGTGTCCAACTCATAGCAACTCTACGTACAATAGGCAAAACACAATTGTTAGTGCTTCTCTGGTATTCATAGGATTTTCAATGGCTGATTGTCTTTTGGGAGTGGGTTGCTGGGTCCTTCTCCCAAGCCTACAGTATCTAGTGTTCCCACGCAGTCTCCAATCCAAGTACTAACCAGGCCAGACCCTGCTTAGCTTCCAAGATCTGACAAGATCAGATGCCACAGTGCTACAGCTGCAGGCATCGGGTCCACTGTTGTTGTGTGCCTTCAAGTAGTGTCTGACTCATAGTGACCCTCATAGGGTTTTCAATGGCTGATTGTTTCGGGATTGCCTCAGGAGTGTGTTGCCATATCCTTCTCCCCTCAAGTCCATTAGTGGAACATTATTAATATAATTTTTCTCATTCTTTTAAATTTTATTTTGAAATAATATTAGTCTTACACAGGAGTTACAAAAGTAGTATATAAGCCCACTAGACTGGCCTCCCTCCATCCTCTGGTAACTACCATCTACTCTGTTTCTAAATTTGACTATACTTAGAATGGTGTCTTATGTAAATAAAATCGTACAGTATTTGTTCTTTTGTGATCACTTCATTTCACTTAGCATAATGACTTCCAGGTTAGAGTACCATTTTGTATCCCTTGACTGTTTTGCAACTATAACAAATTTGCAGGGGCAATTTGGGACATTGGACAATTTCAGTGCAAATATAGTACACTGAACACACTCAACAGTGCCAAACCCACTGGAGGTAAGTGCAAGTTTCAACATTAAATTCTGCTACCTCCTTATCAATCACATCATATCTTTTTAAAGCTGGTTTTTCAGTGCTTGCTGTGACAAAAAGCAAACACTGTGGAAAAATCAGAGTGGAATAGGAAATGAGAATGGCAGTGTCCAATCTGCAACTCTGATTTGAGAAGTACAGGAACACACATCCTGTTAGTAACTGTGATTTCTTAAAAATAATATAACTTTTTCTCTGTTTATGTGCATTATTTTTTCAATATGATATCTAAACACTTGGTTGTTTGCACCTACCTGTCACTAATTACTTAGACACTAAGGGTTCCAAGATCCAAGTCTGGGAATCTGTTCCATAACTAAGAATTCATAGAATTATACAAGATTTACCAAAGAGGGCTATGTGATTCTGAAGAAATAACTTATGACATAAACCATAACACAAACACAATAACCAAGAAAAGAAGAATTTGGGTTACAGCCATTTTTAAAGGTCGCTCAGTCAGCTTAATCCTTCAAATCCTATACAATGTCGCCTGGATAATTTGTATTTTTCAAAAAAACTTTTAAAACATGCACACAAATTACTATTTTTCCAATTCTTAGGGACGCAAGGAAAGCTTTTAAAATTATAGCCTCCAAGCTATGCTGGAAGAGACAGGGCCTTGCCTGCAGAGATGGAACACACCCTTGGAGTCCATGCCAAGGAAACAGTTGGGAGAGAAATCTTGAAAAGAAGGACTAGGCCATCCCAGCACTTTGAGACAGTAAGCATTTTTGTGGTTTACATTGATTGTGCTTTTAATATCCTGCTTTTAACTTCAGAATGCTCTAGGTTATTATGATAATGCTTGTCTGGAAACTTCCACAGAGTTTCTCATTTAAGATATTATTGTGAAAAACAAGGAAAAAATTAACACAAAGTCCAGAGTAGTGGTGTCTGGAGGGCAAGGGGTAGTGAGTGCAAAGCCTCAGGAAGGGTATTCAGGAGGGCCCAGAAATGCTCGAGTAGTTCTCCAGCTGGGTGATGGGTACTCAGGTGTGTATTCTATTGTCATTCTTGTAATTGTACCTCTAAGTGTTACACTTCTCAGAGTATGTGATATATTTGACAAAGTCAACACTGAAATCTTTTCCATATTGGGAGAGAAGCCCTCAGGAGTTTGAAGCATGTTTTGCCACCAAGCTGAGTTGAATCACAAGCATCCTGCTTTTACACTGAGTATATGGTTCTCCGGAAAGGCTGATGGTTTAAGAGGAAAGCTAAAGTTAATTTTTGGTGGTACTATGGATACATAAGGATTTAACAGATTAGCACTTTTTATCGTCATTGGCGTATACCTCCCAACACTGTGCAACTAGTTTCTGCTCTAATTCCTCTGCCCTCCCTTCCTCACTTACTACTTGCAGGGCAGAAAACTCTTCCAATTGTAATCTGTATTCCTAATTTTAAAAAAGAAAATTCTTTGTTTACCTCATGCTAAGTACACACTAGAGATGATATATGAAGTTAAACATGTATATACACACCTACTACATGCAGAATAACAGGGGTGCTATTGCTATTTTAAGGATGAGACCCCCACACACAGTCAATACTGGGAAAGACCACTTTGGACTTAGGTGTGTTTGTCTTCATTCCCCCAGTTCTTTTCACTTATATTGATCTAACAGATATCACCTTAACATGATTACCATCAACCAACAGGTTCACAAAAAGAATGCCAAATGCTCAAGAAGCACTATGCCAAGCATTTTTTACTTGCATGATTTTACTGAATTCTAGAACAATACTATGAAGTTATGTATAACGCTTCCAGTTTATAGTTCTAAAAACTAAAGTTCAAGAAGTGGGTTTTCAGGGGCCAGGAGTAGTGGTACACTCCTGTACAGGTGGTACACACCTGTAACCAGCAGTTAGGAGCAGGAGGATCATAAGTTCTAGGCCAGCCTGGACTACATGGCCAGATCCTGTCTCAAAAAACAAACAACAACAACAAAGTGGGTTTTCCAAAGTCACACACCTAACAAGTGGTGTTTTCAAGACTCAATCCCAGGATCCCAAAACTGATCTCTCTCTCAATCTCTCTTTTTTGTTGTTGTGGTCGTGGTGGTGGTGGCGGTGGTGGTTTTTTTGGTGGTGCTGGGCAAAGTGGATCTCCTAACACCGCGTGAACCCTTCCACTATACTTCAGGAAAAACATTCTTGACTAGCTTTACGAAATCCAACTCCGTCTTGGGTCACACGTTATGCTTCACTTCTCCCGCCCCTGCTCCTGCTGCCGCCCCCAAGTCTACCGGAAAAACCACACTTAAATCCCCAAGACAAGTGTCAGTAAGCTGATGCCTGAATCCGAACCGGCCAACCCGTTCAACATGTTCGCTTCCTCTGCCCCAGGAGATGCCACCAGCTAACATTTTACAGCGCCAGGGCTTCCATGGGGCAGGAGGTCAGCCCGCACTCCCGCGCGCCCGCACCCCTCTGCAGTCTTCCCAGGTGCGGGGTGCCAGGGAGGCAGCTGCTGGCCCGGCCCAGTCACTCTGACCCCTGCCCGCAGGCTCGGGACCGCGGGGGGCGACAGGCAACGGACGGGACCTCCTTTCCGCCCGCAGATAGCCCACCGCGGCGGCGGGGATAGAAATCTGGTGACCCCTCCCCCCCACACCTAACAGTTTCTTCTAACTCTATTAGCTCGCTGAAGAAAGGGGGAGCAGCAAAGAAGAGTTCCCTATCCTGCCCTCCCGCCCCGAAGTTACGTATTCTAGACAAGCAACTCAAGCAAAGCGAAAAAGGAGGCGCCCCAGGGAGACACCCCCTCCCGGGCTTCTGCGCGGGCGCAGGACCCCAGCTACGCGCTCAGCCTGGGCTCCCATACACACACCAGCAGCAGTGAGATCTAAGGGCGCCTAGGGAGCCGCGCCCACTTCGTCCTCCCCGGATCCGAGACCCTCCGGGAGTGGGGGGCGCCCTCCCTCGCATTGAGGGGATCGGAAGGACCCAGCGAGGTCGTACAGTACCTTTCCCTCCCGCGTCAGACATCTGCGCCGCAGGGACTGATGTCCGCCACAGGACGGGGGGCGAGGGGACACGCTGGGACAGCCTCTCGCGGGCTCGGCGGCGCCCCGGGCCTCAGCGCCGCCCAGCGCCGCGCCTCCAGCCGCGCGCCCGCCGGGCCGCGCTCCCGGCGGATACCTGTGGCCGAGCCCGCCTAGCCCCGCAGCGCGCAGGGCCCTCGACCCCGCCCAAACCCGCCCTCAGCGGCTCCTACACAGGGCCCGCAGCGCCCCGCAGCGGCCGGACAGGGCGCGCTGGGACCCGCGGGAGAAGGAGCCTTCCAAACGCCCCCCCCCCCCCCCCCCCCCCCCCCCCCCCCCCCCCCCCCCCCCCCCCCGGAGTATTGCTCCTGACTGGGGCAGCCAGACCCAGGGCACCTAGAAACCTCCTGCATAATGGGAGGAAAGGAAACTAAAGTGGGATGAGGATTTCTGAGCAGGTTTGCCAGGGAGTTTGAGAGAGAGGACAATAGGGGAACCTCCAACCGTCTACCCGTGGCTAGCTGATGTTTCAGTGTATGCATAGTTCACTTTAACTGGAGGCCCAGGGGTCCAGTGGAAGCTTAAGTGCAATGACTGATCCAGACTCACTGAGGACGCTGGAGAGGAGAAAGGAGGCTTTATTCCAAACAGATTGCAAGTAGCTTGTCGGAACTATCCCATAAGTAACAGGCAAAAGCATGAAGCGATCCTGATCCCCACATTCTTACCACACTACATACACCAATACCTTTGTTAGGTTTTGTGTATTTTCTTTCACAGCTACTTCTTCAGTGCCTAGAAGAGCTCCCTGGGCATAGGCCAGGGCAATAATTTGTAGAGATGTCACTAAGCTATCTATGGGGGTTGGGGGATATAAACCTAATGAAAGGTTGTTGTTGTTGTTAGGTGCCGTCGAGTCGAGTCCGACTCATAGCGACCCTATGTACAGCAGATCGAAACACTTGCCCATTCTGTGCCAGGCAAACCATCTTATTTATGTTTAAGCCCATTGTTGCAGACACTGTGTTAATCCATCTGGTGGAGGTAAAGATTGCTTCAAATAATTTGTTTATTCAGATTCAGTGCAGCCCCAGTGACCAGGCTGTGGTGATCCAGGCTGTTTTCCAGCTGAGATATGTGAATGACATTCTTCCCAAGAAAATCTTCATGGCTGGCTGTATGTAGGAAAAGATAAGCCAAATGGCCCTTTCTAAGGTTATGGTTTCTTATGTGAATTTAGCTTGAAATAATCAATGTACTAATTTTTATACAATGCATATATTGAGATATTTATGTTTTTAACACCTTCCTAAGTATCCAATAAAGTATTGTTGAATGAATGTATGAAGGAAAGGATTCCATCATTCAACCCTTTGAAGAAGCGTGGAGAGGTAGGTATTTGTTCTCCAAACCCAGAGGGATGGGGGGGTGGCAAGTGGAACAAGTTAATGGTGAACCTGATTTTTCTTATGCTCTCTGAAAGAGGTCTGGTTTCCAAGGGCAAAGAAACATGAGAGGACCCTCCTTTTCCTTAAGATATTTGTTTCCCTCTCTCCTCCAGGAAGCATTGTTGTTGTTGTTGTTGTTGTTGTTGTTGTTAGGTGCCGTTGAGTCGGTATCCGACTCATAGCGATCCTCTGTACAACAGGGGAAACACTATTGTCAGTACTTCTCTACTGTTCATAGGGTTTTCAATGGCAGATTGATTTTTGCGAGGCGGTTGCCAGGTCCTTCTCCCAAGCCTACAGCTTCTGGTGTTCCCAGGTGGTCTCCCATCTAGGTACTAACCAGGCCTGATCCTGCTTAGCTCCAAAGATCTGACGGGATCAGATGCCACAGGGCTACAGCTGCAGCCAGGAAGCATTAGACAAGAGAAATTCCAAGATCACCTGCCCACACTAGGGTAGGGTTAGTACTTGATTTTCCCCTGCTTCTTTGGGAACTTCACCCAACACCGTAGTCATAGTTACAGTTTTTTTCATAGGGTATGATAACTCCCTTCTAATTGTCCTTGGCCTCCCATTAGTTCCCAATCCCCATCACTCCCCACCTGGAGCTGATAGGAAAATACATTTTTTTCCCTACCCATTAATGCGCTACGTTTCTCTCCAGGCAGATCCTAAGCTCCAGAACTCCAACCGCAGAGTGTGTACACATGACTTTTCAATATGATCATTCCTCTCTCATACTTTTCCAGATTAAGGAGTTTTCCTTAATCCCTTATTCAAGTAGTCCCTTGAATAAACTTCTGAAGATATGTTGTTGTTGTTAGGTGCCATTGAGTCGGTATCCAACTCATAGTGACCCTCATAGGGTTTTCAATGGCTGACTGTTTTCCAGGATTGCCTTGGGAGTGGATTGCCAGGCCCTTCTCCCATTTTTGTGGTGCTGGGAATTGAACTCGGGACCTCAGAGACTGCAGCACAGCGCTCTACCAACTGAGCTAAATCCCAGCCCTCTGAATATATAGAGTGATCCATTTCCCTGAAAGACTTAAAATATCACCATAAAGTCACAATGAGGAGAGGTTTTCGGTTATATTTGTGGACAGGCAGAGCAATCACACTGAAAAAAACAGAAAACCCAAGCCAGCCTGCAAGATGTGAGTGTCCTGGGAGCTGACTAGTCTGCATTTGTTCCCAGACTTTGATTAATGGGAATTCCTGGCAGGGGGGGGCCTCATGAGCACTAAGGCAGGCAGTGGCTGAACTGCTGGGAGATCTTGCTTGCTTGTCTCCAAGTCAGCACACAGTTCAGGGCAACCAATGAAAGCAGACTCCTAAATCTCCCTCTGTATGAGGAAGGCTCCCTGCCAGCAGCTCCATTCTTGCTCCTCTTTTCAGCTTAGTCACAGCCAGCCTGGCATACCCACCCCACCACCAGCTCTGTCTGCCTCATGAGAAGCAAGTCTGCTCTGCGAATGATAATGTTCACCGTTTTGTGATGATATAATCTACTCCTATTTCCAGCAAAATTTACTTAATGACTTGACTGTACTAGCCGCCTTTCATGTTGCTAGCTTCAATTCAACCTTCAGCACAGTATTCTGGCCTCTGTCCCCGCCACTCCACAGACTCTGACATTACTAAAGCTTCTGCTAAATTAAGAAGGCTTCCATGAGCACCTCTCCTCAAGAGGAAACCGCCATTCCGAACTTTATGTTAATAATTCTCTTGCCACAAATATATGTCTTTCTAAACACTATATGGGGGCTGGGGTTTAGCTCAGTTGTTAGTGTGCTACTCCGTGCTCTCTGAGGAACTGGGTTCGATTCCCAGCACTGCAAAAATGGGAGAAGGACATGGCAATTCACTCCCAAAGCAATCCGGAATCAATCAGGCATTGAAAACCCTATGAATAGCAGAGAAGCACTGACATAGTGCCAGGCATGGTGCAGTGTTGGGAAGTGTTTTGCTTTCTTGTATATAGGGTCACTATGAGTTAGACATGACTCGAGGACACCTAACAACAACACTATATGGTTCATTTTTGCCTGTTTTTTTTAAACTTTTTGCAAATGTAACTATTTTGCATGATTCCTATGCAACTTGTACTTTTTGACCAGCATTGTGTTTCTGAGATTCGGCTATTCAATTTCTCTGTAATGTAGTACTTCATTGTAAAAATATACCACAATTTACTTATCCAGTCTACTTTTGGACACTGGGTTAACTCTAGTTTTTGCTTTTGCAAACAATATTGCTACAAACATTGCTAAATATTATGTCCGATACACATGTGCAAGGATGGCTTTTAGGATGTCTATCTAGAAGCGAAATTTTTACATTTTAAGGTATATGTGTGACAAATTTACTAGGTAATGTCAAATTGTTTTTGAAACAGTCTATTCCAATTTTCATTCCTATCAGCAGTATATGGCCCTCACTTTTGCCAGCACTTTTTTGAGGTTTTTGTTTTGTTTTGTTTTGTTGTGTGGGTGGAGGTAAGAGGATGTCTAATGATTCCTCATAATGGTCGTAATTTGTATTTCTCAATTACCTGTGTGGTCAAGCATATTTAATGTTTAGTAGCCATTCTTGTTTGCTTTTGTGTTCATTAGTCACGTCTTCTGCTCTGTTTCACATGTTTTAAGAAGTCCTTCCTGACCCCAAGGGTATAAAAATTCTCAAATATTTTCTTCCAAAAGTTTAAAATTTTTGCCTTTCACGTTTAAGTCTACATTTCATCTGAAGCTTATTTCTTCTCTCATTTGCAATGCTTATATCTTATAATGGGTTTCCATGTATGAACAGTTCTGTTTTAGGTCCTCTATTTTCTTCCATTTGTCTGTCTCTGTGCTAGTACCATACTGCCTGACAATCTGTGGTTTTATTTCTTATTTTGATTTTTGACCATGGAAATTCTACTCAGACTTACTTTTCTCCTTTATAAGGATCTCACGTATTCTTAGCCTTCTCTTTTCTGTAGATGCATTAGAATTGGTTTGTTAGCCTCTGTGAAAAATTTGGGACTTCAATTTGGAATCACAGTAAATCTATGTGGTGGATTACATTGTTCATTCACAATTATTTCTTCCAGTTCTCTCTTTCTCACACTTTCCTACATGTGGTGTCAACTTCTCTGCTCCATTAGTTGTGAGCTTATGTTGACTTGTCTTGGACAAGGCCATGTTGGAACAGAAACTTTAAATATGTTGGCATATTAGTGTTTTTCCTACCACCCTTGAGATTCTGTCCTTTGCTTGAGAACGTCATGCTCTAAAGAGTGGCTCCTTCTTTGGCTGTGATTCTAGAATGAGAACACACATGAGATCATGAAGAGCCCAGTATGACCAGAGGAACTCTGTAGCTCTCATGTAATTGAAGTGATAAATTATTTGCTGCTGCAAAGGGAAACAATAAATGTCTTTAAAACATTGTGTTATTTGTTCCATGCATATGTGTAACTCTATACAATATCATCACATGTGTAGTTGCATGTAACCACCACCACAATCGATATACAGAACTATGCCACCACCATGAAGAATCTTCCTTATGCTGCTGCATTGCTGTAGCACCCAAACCATTCCTAAATCTTGCCAACCATTAATCTCCAACTCTATGATACTATCTTTTCAAGAATGTCATATAAATGGAATCATATAGTATATGACCTTTAGAGACCGCCTTTTTTCATTAAGCAAAATGCTCTGAAAATCCATCCAGTTGTGCGTATCAAGAGTTGATTCTTTTTATTGCTGAGTATTATTGCATGATGTGGTTGTGCCACCATTTGCTTAGCCATCCACCTGTTGAAAATCACTAGGTTGTTTACAGTTTTTGTTTACTATAAAGCTATTTTGAACATTTGTGACTTTTTTTTCTTCCTAAAACAGGTCCTTGCTATATATCCTAGACTGGCCTGAAATTTACTATGTAGCCCAGGCTAGCCTTGAACTTAAGATCCTCCTGTCTCCTGAGTGCTGGGATTACAGGCGTATGGGACCATTTGTGTAGAAATTTTTATGTGAACATAATTTTTCATTTCTCTGTGATAAGTATGCAAAAGGGCAATTGCTGAGTGCTATGGCTTAAGTCTTGAGTGTCCCCAAAGGCCCAGGTGTTGGGGTGTGGTCCTCAGTTTGGCACTGTTGGGAGGTAGTAAAAACTTTAAGAGATGAGACCTAGTGGAAGGTCTTTGGGTCATAAGTACATGCCCCAGAGAGGATTATGGGGGCCTGGGCTCTTTCTCTTTCTCTCTGTTCCATGGATCTCCATGTGGTGAATGGTTTTGCCCCACCGTGGGCATCTGCAATGATGTGCTGCTTCACTACGGAAAAAGAAAAAGAAAGTTATATGCCCTAGAATTGTACTTCATGGAGATACTGACCACTGTGCTAGGCAGGGAGGATGAAATAGTACATGGTCATAAGTCAAGTATGATTGGAGGATGAGGCTAGAAGTGGACCTCTGGCCTAAAGTCAACTAATCAGATTCTCATGCCTGGGAATCTAAGATAATAATAGCCAGGATTTATATAGTGCTTACTGTTTTTAAATTATTTTATATAGTTTAATGGATTTAATTCTTCCCACAAACTATTGAGGTATATAACATTATCACTAGTTTAGAGATGAGAAAATTCAAGTACAGAAAGGTTAAGTTTAATGGATTTAATTCTTCCCACAAACTATTGAGGTATATAACATTATTAGTTTAGAGATGAGAAAATTTAAGCACAGAGAGATTAAGTAACTTGATTCATGTCACATGGCTATTTAGTGGAGGAGCTGGGATTTGAACCCACATAGCCTGATGCCAGAGCTTGGTTCCACTATCATTCAGACTGGGAAGTGGGGCAGCCATCTCCTGCCATCTGGTGGGAAAAATACAGAAAACTACTCCATGCAGAGATAGAATAATGAAGGGAGAAGTATAGAGATAAACAAGAACAAGCTCCCTTTCTTGTGGGACCTCAATTACCTCCTACAATTTCCTAAGACACTGTCATTAGGATCTTTTGCATATGACATAACTTTTAAATTTCACCAGCACGAGCATGCTCAAGTGGCATCCACCTCTCCCTCCCCTCATAAAATGTATATATTGGGCCAGTTAGGATACATTTTGCTGTGAAGTTTAGAATACTCTACTCTCACAGCTTAAGCAGAACTTCCCAACTTGTTTGCTACCACCATTGTATGCCATAAACACATTACAGGCATGGCCGAGTTATTGATCCCCTGGGACTTTGGGGCAGCCGGGCAGGGCCCAAGGTGACCACAGTGTCTGGGATAGTCATCTCTGGCTATAAGCAGCATGTCCATTTACATCAATCTGTCATACAGATAATATTTCCATGTGTATCATAATCAGACAAAGGAGGCAAGTATTGGCTTAAAGAATAGATTCCTAATTTTCTCATGAAATAAAAAGTTTGGACTCTTAGCTGAGTGCAGTGGTGCATGCCTGTAATCCCAGCAACTTGGGATGCGAAGGCAGGAGGATCACAAGTTCGAGACCAGAGGCAGTCTGTGTAATTTAGTGAGACCATGTTTCAAAAAGTAGAAAAATGGGCTGAGGGTGCAGCTCAGTGGTACAGCACTTGCAAAATATGTAAGCTCTGGGTTCAAACCCCAGTACTGAATTAAAAAAAAGTTTGTTCTCTTTCTGCCAACATCTTGGTTTTGGTGTTCCCCACTTAGGTGTGGAACAGAATTTGACAGTGATAAATCAGTATCAGAGCTTGAGGAACAAGATTCCACATTTGCAACCACACAATGAGCCTAGCTGGCAACAGCAGCTGAAATCAATGCAGAGTGTTAATAAAGCCAAAAATAGTCAGAGTGAAAGAAGGCAAGATAGGATGTGTCCAAACTGGATCTTTGCAGGTTATAGGAATTACTAGAGTTACTATCCTGAAATGTAAGAATATCATCTTTTCTTCTATCTCCTCATAAAACCAGATATCAACAAGAGAGGTACTTCAGATTCCTACATAATTTTGAGAGAATCCAGGTTCAAGGATTTTTCTCATTAACCACATCTAGGAGCTGCTGAGAAATTAAAAGTTTAAGACGAAACTACTTTGAATATTCAGGAAAACATACCGACTCCCACTGTACAAGAAGAGAATGAAGAGGAAGAGATTGATGAAACAAGTGTAGAAGTTAAAAGACAGAATTGGTGATGTGGGCTCAGTGGCATGTGCTTGTAGTCTCAGGTACTAGGGAGGCTGAGACAGGAGGATCCCTTGAGCCTAGGAGTTGGAGATCAGCCTGGGCAACATAGTGAGACCCCTATCTCTAAAGAAACAAACAAATAAATGGATGATATCATGAGCAAATGTGCCAGTAGAGAGCAGAGGCAGCCTGAGCCCTAAGAATAGTAATGATCTTATAAATGCTATTGTGGAATTAACAATGTAACCATCTGAAAACAATGACGTGCGTGTGTGTGTGTGTGTGTGTGTGTGTGTGTGTGTGTGTAAGGAATAACTGCAGCTTGGTTTGTAATTTGGACTGTTTCTATCATTGATAAAGTTTTCTTCTTCTTGGATGAAAAACAACTACAAAAAAAATTTGGGAGTAGGCATTTCCAAGTGTGAGTGCAGCAGTTCAGCAAGGTCATAGAAAGAGACAGAACCTTTCTCTCTTTCTATTCCATTGTTGTGATAGATTTTTAATCTTATACCTGTTACCTCATGGTTGAAACATGGTTTTCCCATCCTAAATCCCTTGTTCTTCCACAGCTGTGCTCAAAGGAGGAAAGACTAGTATTAGGACTCTTCAGAATCATCAGCCTCTTTTGTCAGGAGGCAAGCTCTTTTCTAAAAATTCTCCAGCTGGATTTCCCCTTACAATTTATTGACCAAATGTGAAAGAACTTGAGTTTTCTGTAAAGAACTTTTCCGAAAATAGGGTTAAGAGAGGGTTTTGGGAATGGCTGGTAAGTAGCTGACAACAGTGTCTACTACTTTTGTTGTTGTTGTTGTGATGTGCCATTGAGTTGGGTCTGACTCATAGCGACCCTATATACAACAGAATGAAACACCTGACCCTGTACCATGCCCAGCATTATGTCAGTGCTTCTGCGGGACTGAACCCAGGGCCTCAGAGTGCTTCACAGAGCAGCACTCTACCACTGAGCTAACCCCAGCCCACTACTTTTGTTAGGTAAGATAAATGAAGTGTCTAAGTGACTGTTTCTGGATTTCATTCAGTGAATTTTTCATAAAGTTATTTGCCTTGGAGAATGTGCTTTCTTGCATCACTGGATATACAAGTTGAATATACTCAGCCAAAGTAAGAGTTGCCAACTCCAAGCTGATCTACAGACAGAGCACTGAATATCTCTGCTCTGCTGACTCTGTTGTCAAGAGGTTTCTGCTCTCAGATTATGGTATTATTACGTCAGAAACTTGTTCTTAAAAACCTATATTAATACAAAATAAAAATAATTCTTTTTGATTCTAGGAATTGAATCCAAGACCTTGCTCATGCTAGGGAAGTGCTCTCCCACTGAGCTATATATCCCCAGCCCTACAAAGTAATTTTTTTAAAATAAAAATTAGTAGGGAGCAATTCCATCTTACTAGTTTTGGACTTTTCCTGGATAACTACAAATGTCATTGTTAGTACATTCACAGCTTATAATTGGAAAATTTCATTATATATTTCAGTGACTCAGGAGGCAGAGGCAAGAGGATTGGGAGTTTGAGGTCAGGAGCAGTGTGTACAATTTAGTGAAACCCTGTATCAAATTTTTAAAAAATGTATGAGGTTATCGGGCTGAGGTTGCAAGTTAATGGCAAAGTACTTGCTTAGCATGTGTGTGGCCCTCAGTGGAAGGCCCCAGTACTAAAAAACAACATTCAGTAGAAGATTCTTTCCTTTGTTAGCTTTGAGAGAAACAGGGTGAATAGCTTTAAATACATATTTAAGAAGAAAGCATGAAAAGCTTTCAACATGTGAATCCTAGGAACAAGGCACAATGCCATGAGATGCCTCAAAATACCCAGTGAAGCATAACACAGGCTGTAGTTAATTGCTTGTCCTATTCAGGACTACAATTAGTCTGCCTACATTGTACAGGTTTCTTTTAAATAGCTCTCATGTTCTTTGCCACAAGACATCTAATTGGTAACAGAAAATAATTCACTGAAATAAGGAAACAAACTTCTGGCCTGTAAAATTCAGAATCTCAAGCAAAACTATCTTCAAATTTTATATTTTAGCTTAGCATATAGTATAATATAGCCACATAAACCAGAAAGGGTACTAAATCCCTGGCTATTTGTGTTCCTAATACAAGGAATGATGACAATCAACAATTTATACAAGTTTTCTATCTTTTGTTGATTAGGAAGCTTTTCAGAGGTGTTTTTTGTTTTTGTTTTTGGCTTTTTGTTTGCTTGTTTTTCTCCTTCCTCCTCCTAATCTTGTAAATTAAGTGGCCTGAGACAACAGCCCGATTTTGAGTGTCTATGTGAGTTTTGCTTCTTGACCTAGGAGCTGGAACTGAGCTCTCCTCTTCCCGCCCATCCTTTTCAGTTCAGTGGCTGTAATGTAGACTTTAGCCTTGGCCATTAAATAGGAAGAAAGTTTCACACAAGGGCTGAGTTACCAAAGCAGTTCCATGATCCACTCCCTGTGGTATCTCGAACGAATTGTTTAACCTCAATTCTCTTATCTATAAAGTAGAGGAAATAATATTACTTAATATTTAGAAGTTCACATTATTTTGGAACAGTGTCTCATTCATGGAAAATCTCTGTAAATGTTAGTTGTTTAAAGTTTGATGGAAAACAGCAAAGCTCATCCTTCCTGATACTACAAAATATCTCTGAAAGTTAAGAGCTTTTCTAGAAGGAAGAATAAGCAAAAATAAAGCAAGGCATTTAATAGGCTTTTTTGTGTGTGTGTGGTACTGGGGCCATGAACCCCAGGCTATGCACATGCTTTGCAAGAGTTCTGCCACTGAACTGCACCCTCAGCCTCCTTTTTAAGTTGAGACAGTCTTACTAAGTTACACAGGCTGCCCTTGGCCTGAACCTGCAATCCTCCTGCCTCTGCCCTTCGAGTCGCTGGGATTACAGGTGTGCACCACCACACCCGGCTTTATAGTTGTTATATTGTAATCCCCTCAAATCTCTGGTAGTCCTAGAAGGATTGAAGCATATGAGGAGTCATCATTTATTTATTTTTTATTTATTTTTATTTTTTTATTTGTGGTGCTGGGGATTGAACCCATGGCCTTTGTTTATGCTAAGTAACCACTCTACTACTGAGCTACATCCCTAACCCTTAGTTTTTCTGTACACAGGGTCTTTCTATATAGTCCAGGCTAGCCTTGAATTCATGATCCTCCAGTACCCATCTTCCCAGTTTTGGGATTACAGGCAAACACCACCATGCCAGGCAAGTTATCATGTCTTGCACATCAGCTTGTTCCTAGGTGCTTTCTTGTAGCTCACAGTTCTTATTTACTTTGCTGCCATTTCCCAAAGTTTAGAGCAGAAACCTTGGCCTCTCTCTCTTCCTGAAGTTTCTTTCAAAAATATGCTAGGTCTGTATGGAGAGCTGGCCATTTACTATCTATCTTCTCTATGTCTATCTCTCTGCATTTACTTAGCACCTATGAAGTACAAGGCAAGTTTCAGGGTCTCTTTTAACATATAATTTGGTCTTTTCTTTTTTTCCTGTCTTTTTAATAACCTTTTGCTTTCTTCATGAATAATGTCTTTGATGTCATGCCACAACTCTTCTGGTCTTCTATCATTAGTGTTGAATGCCTTAAACCTATTCTTGAGGTGGTCTCTGAACCCAGGTGGGATACACTGAAGGTCATACCTTGGCTCTTGTACACTTGTTCTAATTTTCTTCATTTTCAGCTTGAACATGCATATGAAAAGCTGATGGTCTGATCCACAATCTGCACCTTATCATGTTCTGACATTTGATATTGAGCTTTTCCATTGTCTCTTTCTAGAAATGTAGTCAATTTAGTTCCTATATGTTCCATCTGGTGAATTCTATGTGTATAATTGCCATTTATGTTGGTGAAAAATGATTTTGCAATGAAAAGGTCATCGGTCTGACAAAATTCTATCATGCGATCCCCAGTATCATTTCTGTCACCAAGGCCAGATTTTCCAACTACTGAGTATTCTTTGTTTCCAACTTTTGCATTCCAGTCACCAGTGATTATCAGTATGTCCTGATTGCATGTTTGATCTATTTCAGATAGCAGGAGCTGTTAAAATTCTTCCCTATCTTCATTTGCAGTCTTAGTGTTGCATATTTAAATTTGAATAATAGTTATATTAACTGGCCTTCCTCATAGGCGTATGGATATTATTCTATCACTGACAGCATTGTACTTCAAGACAGATCTTGAGATGTCTTTTTTTGATGATGAACGCAACTCAATTTCTCTTTAATTTGTCATCTCCAGAATAGTAGACCATATGATTATCTGATTCAAACTGGCCATGCCAGTCCATTTTAGCTCACTGATGCCTACAATGTTGGTGTTTATGTGCCCCATGTCCTTTTTGTTGATTTCTAATTTTCCTAGATTCATACTACATACATTCCATGCTCCAATTATAAGTGGATGTTTACGGTTGTTCCTCCTCATTTTGAGTCATGCCACATCAGCAAATGGAGGTCCCTAGGGCTTTACTCTGGCTGGGATTTAGCTCAGTTGGTAGAGCACTGCGCTACAGTCTCTGAGGTCCCGAGTTCAATTCCCAGCACCGCAAAAATGGGAGAAGGACCTGGCAATCCACTCCCAAGGCAATCCCGAAACAGTCTGTCATTGAAAACCCTATGAGGGTCGCTATGAGTCGGATACCGACTCGACGGCACCTATCAACAATCTATCAACAGGGCTTTACTCTATTTCTGTCATTAAAGTGGGTTCTACTTTGAGGAGGCAACTCTTCCCCAGTTGTCTTTTGAGTGCCTTCTCAACTAGGGGGCTCATTTTCTGGCACTTTATCTGACAGTGTTTCTCTGCTATTCATAGGGTTTTCAATGGCTAATTGTTTTGGGAGTAGGCTACCAGGTCCTACTCCCTAGCCTGTCTTAGTCTGAAAGGTTAGCTAAAACCTGTACACCATGGGTGACTTTGCTGTTATCTTTAATATGGGTAGCATAGCTTTCAGCATCACAGCAATACACAAGCCCCAAAGGGCAGCTTGAGAAGACAAAATCAAATATTATAATGACATGTGCAAAGAGCTGGAGTTGGAATACCAAAAGGGAAGAACACACTCTGTTTTACTCAAGCTTAAGAAATTGAAGAAAACATTCAAACCTCAGGTGGCAATAGTGAAGGATTCTATAGGGAAAATGTTAAAAGACACAGGAGACATCAAAAGAATATGGAAGGAATAGAGTCATTATACCAAAAAGAATTGGTGGATGACCATCCATTTCAAGAGGCTGCATATAATCAGGAACCAAAGGTACTGAAGGAAGAAATGGAAGCTGCCTTGAAGGAATTGGTGAAACACAAGGCTCCAGGAATTGATGGAATACCAATAGTGATGTTTCAACAAACAGATGCAGCACTGGAGGTGCTCACTTATTCATGCCAAGAGATTTGGAAAACAGCTACCTGGCCAACTGACTGGAAGAGATCCATATTTGTGCCTATTCCCAAGAAAGGGGAGCCAACTGAATGTGGAAACTATCAAATAATATCATTAATATCACATGCCAATAAATTTTGCTAAAGATTATACAAAAGCAACTGCAAGAGTATATTAACAGGAAACTGTTGGAAAATCAAGCCATATTCAGAAGAGGGCGTGGAACCAGGGACATCATTATTGATGTCAGGTGGCTATTAACCTAAAGCAGAGAACAACAGAAAGATGTCTATCTATGTTTATTGACTATACAAAGACATTTGAGTGTGTGGTTCATAATAAATTATAGATAACATTGTGAAGAAAGGGAATACCAGAGCACTGACATGTACTCATGAGGAGGCAATCATTTGAACACAATAAGGAAACATTGCTTGGTGTAAAGTTGAGACAGGTGTGCATCAGGGCTGTATCTTTTCACCATACCTCTTCAATCTCTATGCTGAGCAAATAATCTGAGAAGCTGGACTTTATGAAGAAGAATGCAGCATTATGATTGGAGGAAGACTCATGAACAATCTGTGTTATGCAGATGACACAACTCTGCCTGCTGAACTTGAAAATTTAAAATATTTACTGATGAAGATCAAAGAATGCAGCTTTCAGTATGGAATTTGCCTCAACAGCAACAAAACAAAAATTCTTACAACTGGGTTAGTAATCAACTTCATGATGAATGGAGAAAAGATTGAGGTTGTTCAGGTTTTGCTTTACTTGGTTCTACAATAAACACCCTTGGAAGCAGTAGTCAAGAAACCAAAAGACACATTGTATTAGGAAATGCTGTTGCAAAAGACCTCTTTAAAGTGTTGAAAAGTAAGGATGTCACATTGAAGAAGGTGAGCCTGACTCATGCCATCTTATTTTCAGTTGCATTATATGCTTGTGAAAGCTGGATGTTGAATAAGGGAGATAGGAGAGGAATTGATGTTTTTGAATTATGGTGCTGGAGAGGAATATTGAATATACCATGTATTGCCAAAAGAACCAACAGATCTGTGTTAGAAGAAGTGCAACCAGAGTGCTCCTTGTAAGCAAGCATGGCTAGACTGCATCTTACGTATTTTGGATATGTTGTCACGAGGGACCAATCCCTGAATGACATCATGTTTGGACAGTGGCAGATCAACGAAAAAAAGGAAAACTCTCAACTAGATGGATTGACACACTGTCTGCACCAATGGGCTTAACCATAAATAAGATCATATGCCTGGCAAACAGTTGGGGAGTGTTTCATTCTGTTGTACATAGGGTCACTATGAATTGGACCCAACTTGATGGCACCTAACAATGACAATTACAAGGCCATCTGCGACGATTATCTACAAAAGCAAAAACTATGGTGGCCCAGAGAAAAATCCTCATCTTCTTGAGAAGACTCTCCCACGGAGACATCCACAGACAGGCTGAACCTCAGGCCAAAGAGTGGCCAATGCTGCAGGTAATTCACTGAGCAGATCACACACTTAGTTTCACAGAGACTTTCAGGATTCTTGTACTGTTTTTCAGTTTTTACTTAAATTTGGAAAGAATTCACACATGATTTTTTAAATTCTAGAACTGTTTCTAGATTTTTTTCTAACATATCCCTTGTTTGAAAGCTGACGTTATTGAAATAACAGCCAAAGAATTAAGGCAATCAAGGTTTTTCCTCTCCTGTTCAAATTTTGCCAATATTTTCTGTTTGTGGTATGTCAGTGAATTAGACTAACTTAAGCTTTTATGCAACTCTTCTATCTTGGGGTAAAGAATAACTGATGATTTTACTTTCACTTGATTTTTGTGGGAACTGTTCCCTTTTTATTCTCAAGAAAAGTCCAATTCTCAAATATCTTGGGATGTATTTTCCACTAAGATCTCTCTTCTTGGGGAAGTCAGATGCTCATCAGACATTTCCATCCTTTCTGTGGCTCAGGAATGGTGGGCTATTCTGTTATGAATTGTCCTGTCTTGAACCGCTGGGTCCATAGGGGTATACACACTGGGCAACCAGCCCAGGGATTCCCAAAAGGTAGAAGCTTCTATGGGCTTGTTAAATAACTCTTTGTAGCTTGGGTCAGGCCAGCTCAGAGGCCTCACCAGGCTGGTGGACTAGTTCTGGGATACCCGAAAGCTTCACACCCATTCTGGAAAACCTCCTTTCCTGGGCTTCCTTTTTTAGAGAGGGTAAAAATGAGCTAGGAAAATTATTCCTAGGAAATGAGATTTGTAAGAATATGAAGTGGGATTCCCCCCCCCCCCCATTTAATCTTCCTGTTTACTCTTAGGAGTGATTTGTTTTATTGTTGAGGAGCCAGGTTAAGATTGTGCCTTGCCTCTGATGAGGTGATTAGAGCCTGTTTGTGCTGGTTATGCTCTTTGCATCTTGCCATCTACTCAATCTTTATCCCCAACTAAGTTCCAGGTGCCCTTCCCCTCTGGCTTAATGTTGAGTTTGGCCAACGGGAAGAATTTATAGGAGAGGAAAGGAAGGATGGGAGGGTGGGGTCAGGGTCTTTTTTTCCACTGCTCTCTCGCTCATGGAGGTGGTTCTAGCAGGGCTGCTCCCTGATCAGTTATAACGCCTATTTTGTGGCTCCTCTCCAGAACTCCCACTCTCTTCCTTCACTTTTGTAAGTTTTGGTGTGATATTGTAATATCTTCCCACTATTGTTAGTTCTTGTGTTAATTCCCTAAACACTGCCATACCCTTCACTTAAAGGCTTTTCAGTTAAAAGCTTGGCATGTGCCATCAGTTTCCTTCTGGGAAGGCTGTTTACTGATGTGGTCATACCACACCCTCCACCTAGAAAACCTAAGACCTTTCTCTTAGAAGCAGCTACCCACCTAGAAGATGGGTAGCATCCACTTTTAACACCCAGCACTGCTAAAAAATCCAGGATATGAGTCATGATTTCTAGACTGAAAACTCCTCTGTTCCTGCCTGAGCATCTTTGGACCTCCTATTTAACCCTGCCCCTGGCATATAGTAGGTGCTCAATAAATGTTACTTATAGGGCTGGGATTTAGCTCAGTGGGTAGAGCGCTGTGCTGCAGCCTCTGAGGTCCTGAGTTCAATTCCCAGCACCCCAAAAATGGGAGAAGGGCCTGGCAATCCACTCCCAAGGCAATCCTGAAACAGCCATTGAAAACCCTATGAGGGTCTCTATGAGTCGGACACCGACTCAAAGGCACCTAACAATAACAACAACATGGAGGCAGCACCCTTGGTCCCCAACAGTCTCCAGCCTGAGTTCCTTTCCTCCTCTTCTCTACCACACCACCTGCTGAGCTGCTGGCACCTGTAAGATCTGGATTACCTTGCGAGCTAGCCGTTTTTTTTTTTTTTTTTTCCTTATTGTGTTTCACAGAAGGAAGTTCATCCACGTGATTTTTTGCGGTACTCAGGAAGGGTGGGTACAGTATGTCCTGCGATGAATAACTTCTGAAGGAGGAAAGCACGTTTTAGTCTCCCCCCACCTTGATGGTATTCCAATTTGAGAATTGTCCCCCCACACCTCCCACAAAAGCCTTGAAACATTTTATTTATGTGGGATTACAGTCTATGCAACAAGACATGAAAAGGAGGCCATGAATAGCCCCTGAGCATGCTACAAATCTGAGACATTTCCCCCAAAGGCTACAGAGGAATTATTTAGTCTAGGCTACCAGGAGGCTCCACAATGTTCCTATGCTTTGGGATTTAGCTCAGTTGGTAGAGCGCTGCGCTGCAGTCTCTGAGGTCCCGGGTTCGATTCCCAGCACCGCAAAAATGGGAGAAGGGAGTGGCAACCCGCTCCCTAGGCAATCCGGAAACACGCTATGAGTCGGACTTGACTGGACCGCACCTAACACCACCACCAGGAGGCATGTGATCTCTTTAAAAACATTTACGTTTGTGTAGGCCTGATTTTGTTTTTTAACCCTCTCGGCAGGAAGCACTTTGAACCATAAAGGCACATTAAGAGGTAATTGCTATGGAGACTACACTGCCGCTGTGGGCTTCTCTTGAGTTCTTTTCCCGGGACTCTTCAGCATCCACCTGGTGTCCTCGGCCTGCTGCTCTGAGCTAGGGGCCAGGGCACAGCAGTGTTGTGAGGAGCCTAGTTGGGACCGGAATGCTGGCCCAGTATTGAGAGCTGGAGACATCCGCCCAAGGGAAGGGCACCGCGGGCGTGTATGAGGGCGGGGCCTGAGGTAGGTTCTCCCAGTGTGCAGCGTCCCCGCGTCCCTTCCCCCGCCCCCTTTCCCCGCCAGCTAGGCGGCTTGTGCGGAGACCACGTGCAGGAGCCGCGCGTGGGGGCTCCTGGCGCGCAGCCGCGGCGGGTGAAAGCGCCGCTTCCCGGGGGCCTGTGTGCAGCGCGGGTGTCTGTGTGTGCGTGTCTGGGTGGCTGGGGGATCCCTCCCTGTACCCCTCTTGTGTGTGAATGTATGTGGCCTCCGCCCAGCGCCCCGCGAGCGGTGCCTGCGGCCCGGCGAGCGCGCGCGCACCCGTGCGGGTGTGTGTGTGTGTGTGACAGTGTGTGTCAGGTGACTCGGGTCACGCAGCCTCCCTCTCCCTCTCCCTCCTCGAGGAGGAACTGCCGCGCTCCGGCTGATTCCTCCGCCAGCAGGCGGGCGAGCGCGCGGCCGAGGGGGCTCTGGGAGCACTGGGAACCGTGGGACCTGGACCTGGGCGCCGCCCGCCTCGGGGGACCCACGGCCCCCGCCTTCTGTGGCTGCTGCAAAGCTCTTCACGAAATCCCAATTCAGATATAGATTGCGGGCGGCTGACGAGGAGGCTTGGCCCCTACCCGGGACCCTCGTTGTCCCCGGGGCGGCCGGCCGGTGGGCGCGATGAGCCAGGTGTTGGGGAAGCCGCAGCCGCAGGAAGAGGACGACGACGAGGAGGAGGAAGAAGATGAACTGGTGGGGCTGGCGGACTACGGGGACGGGCCCGACTCCTCGGACGCCGATCGGGACAGCGGGACTGAAGAGGGAGGTGAGCGCGGGCCCCGGCCCCCGTCCTCGGCTCGTGCACCTTCTCTTCTCTCGGGGTCTTCCCGCCCCCGCCCGGCCAGGCGCGCGGGCCGGGCACTTGGAGGGGATCCAGGAGAGCGGGCTTGAGGGACAGCGGTGGGGAGGGAACTAGAGGAGCGACCTCGAGCTGCAAAATGGGGGAGCCCAGTGCTGGAGGACGCCTCCGGGGGGACTGGGATCCGTGGGGAAAAGGGAAGGAGGAAGCTTCTGGGCAGAAGGGACGCGCTCTCTGGCTCCTTTCTGGGCGGGTGCTTCCCCAACCCCTCACCCCGCGCTCTGGGTAGGGTAGGGGACCGCCAGCGTGCCCTGGGACCTTTCCCTGAAAGCTGCTGTTTAAGCGGGGGTCAGATGTCGTGGCTAAAAAAAGGCAGCTAGAGGCAGCGTGACTGGCAGGGTCGCCGGCAGCTGTGGGTGTCAGTCTTGCCCCGTGTTGCCACAGGAGGGGTCCTGGGGCGGTCTGGGTCTGCGGCGTGGCGGGACCCGCGGGGGTATGGGGGGGATGATGCGCGTCTAGGTGATACGGGAGTTTCCAGTGGCCGCAGGTTTCCTGGGATCCTGGCAAATACGGTTGTTAGGACACCTTATCTGTACTCGGTGTTACCAGCTGGGCATGACAGTAGCTGTCCGGGAGTGAGCTCGGGGCGGAGGAATTCTTCCCCACTGAAGCCAACTCTGCTTCTTGTTCTAGGAGCGGATTTTAGCAATCCTCAGGCTAGAGGCTTCTTGATTTTATTCCTAAGACCTAAGGAAGTGGAGAGCTATTTAGGATTGCAGCAAGAGTTATTTTTTCTTCTCCCTTCAAAAGCAAGCAAAAAATCTGGTATTGTAAGGTCACTTGAAAAGGTCTATAGAATGTGTTTGTTAAGTGTGGCATTATTCTTGGTGAAGCTGTATCCATCTTAGAAAAGGAGCTACTCTAATGTTTTGGTGACCAAAGAAATTGTGCGAGGAATAAAAGTACCTTTATGACTTGATTTTTAAGAACATTTACTGAGAATTCACTGAACTTATTTTAAATTCTCTATACAAAATCTTTTTCTGAGGACAGTTTTGATTATTCTACATCTGGTAGGCATTACTTTCCATGAATCAGAAAGAGAAGATGAGAAAGCAGCTTTCCAAAGCACCCTTTTTTCCTACTGTCTTCTCCCCTGGGAGAATTTGTGTTAATTCTCCATTTGCCTAAACTAGTGTGTGCACCTGTGTGCTGCTTTTCTGCACTCCCCCTAATTGGTCCCACACTTGAGCACTGGGCTGCATTTTTGTAAAGGCTTTCAACCCTTTTATTGCAGTCTCTAGGGCTACCTTTCGTAATTAAATTACTCAATCGCTTCATTATTATTTAAATTGCATTTGTTAGCTCCTCCCAGATTCTTAGGAGACTTGAGAGTGAGGCTGAATGGGGATGTATTTGCAAGCTATTTGAATTGGTAGATGCACAATAGGGTGCATGTGTGATGTGCTTTAAAAAAGGAGAAAAGAAAAAAAGGGAGGACCATATCTGGGAGAAGAAAGCCAGTAATTTGATACTGTCCTGGGGGCCAGAGAGGTTCCAAGAAAAGCCCTGTGCGTGTTTATTCTGCAGTTGTTTAAGGGGGGGACACTTTTAAAAATTTGATTTGGAAACTTGAAATTGAAGTGAAAATAAAGCCCTGCCTGAGGGGTAGATTTCCCTGAACAAAGGCTTCCCCAGAGCCCAGACTTGCTCCCCTCACCCCCATGCTAACTTAAAGGCAAACCTGCCTGTAACTGGTGTTTTGATGACTTCAGTAATAAAATCCTCCCACGTGAGTTCCTGGGATCAGCCTGGAATCTTGCTATAAAAGGACTGAGTATATTTTTGTGGTGAGAAGAGCAACACATTAATATTTGCCCTGGCAAACATTACTGAAGCCTGGCCCTCTCTCCACCTGGCCTGCTGTGCATAGGTGGTCTGCTTCTTTCTCAGACTTCCTCCCTTATCTCTTGGCCTGTGTTCTTTCCAGATTTCCCTGGCTTTGATTTAGAGGTTTAGACCTTGATGCAGAACTCTATCAGAAAATTTGCCTTCTACAGTAGCAGATAGGCTCTTCAGCCAGCAGTTCCAGCAAGGGCTGTCCCTGACAACTGTCATGCCAGCTGATAATGGTCCCAGGGAGTTGGGATTGGGGTGAGGGGAGGCCAGGAGTTGTTACCTTCCTGTGTCCTTCAGAAGGCTGGCTGATGTTTTTGCATTATGCTTCTTGTTTTTTTTGTTGTTGTTGTTTGTTTGTTTGTTTTGGTTTTGGTAAAATTTTCTTTAGCCTATCTCAAACCTCAGAAATGGAATGTGAAAGACAAGGACTTATTCTGAGAAAAGATGGATATGGTACACGTTGAACCATGAGCAAAGCATTTCTCTAGTGAATCACCCCCCCCTCCCCCCCAGGCTGGGTTAGGTGCCTGGATTCAGTGGATACCTGGGACTTTTCCCTTGAGGTTAAAAATTGACCTTGGCAGGTGGGATCCTGGGAGTGGGATGCAGTACTGACTAGCATTATCTGATAAGTTGCAAAGGCAGTTTCTCAGGAGCTGTGCAAGAGAATGTGGACTGGAAGTGGATAATGCAATTGTCTTTTTTTTTTTTTTTTTTTTTTTGCTGTACTGGGAGTTGAACCCAGGGCCTCGCACTTTCATGCTTTGCAAGTGCTGGACCACTGAGCTGCACCCTCAGCCAGTGTTTTTTTTTTTTTTTTTGTTTGTTTGTTTTTTTTTTTCTTTTTGAGACAGGGTCTCTCTAAATTACACAGACTGCCTCTGGTCTTGAACTTGCTATCCTCCTGCCTCCACCTACTGAGCTGCTGGGATTACAGGCGTGTGCCACTGGCTTCTCTGATCTTATTTTTAAATCTTGAGTTTTGTAAGCTTTACCACATTATGCTAAGTTTGAAAATGTAGTGTGGCCAAGGTGAGACTAAAGTGCACTTCTCTGGCTCCCACTCCGTATTTTGTTCAAGAATTGTTGTTGTTAGGTGCTGTCGAGTCAGTATCTGGTATCCGACTCATAGCGACCCTCATAGGGTTTTCAATGGCTGACTGTTTCGGGATTGCCTTGGGAGTAGATTACCAGGTCCTTCTCCCATTTTTGCGGTGCTGAGAATTGAACTCGGGACCTCAGAGACTGCAGCGCAGTGCTCTACCAACTGAGCTAAATCCCAGCCCTTTGTTCAAGAATAGCAGGAGTATTTTCAGGTACCTTAGTTCTGAATGTTAAGAACAGATTTGGACACTTCTCAACTCTTCTTTCACTGTAGTTAATCACAGACAAGGTGAGTCTCACCTCAGCTCTCCGCTCCAGATAAAATTCTAGAGAAAAGGCAAAGATTAAGCCATTAAAAACAATGATACTTGGACTCCTTAGTCTTAGTATAGCTCAGTGGTAGAGCATCACGTCCAAAGCTGGTTTCAATTCCCAGCACCATCCCCCTCCACCTGCCTCAATTGCACCAAAAATGATTATTTTTAGACACATGGATTTCAAATCTTTAGCAATTCACTGTGCTTTAAAAAATATAACAAGGAAAGTAATTAAAAGGTTTTATTTAAACATTTTGAGGATCTGAGTTTCATCCCCTGTACCAATAAACAAACAAATCATGCTCAGTCAGAAAATAAAATTATTTTTCCCTCAGAGTCCTTCACACTTTTTAGGGGAAACTTGGCTGAGGTCCTTGCTCATCACAGTCCAGCTAAGTCTGGACTTTGTTTTCACAGCAACCTGCCCACTCCCTAAGAGGGTGATGAAGTGACAGGTTAGGTGGGTACAGGAGGCACCCAGTATCCAGGGTCAGCAGGTGACACTTTCCTGAAGGGTGCACATGTGGTGAATACAGCGGTTCCCATCTACTAATTATTAGTGCCAGCTTTTTTCCCTAAAATATATTTTTTCCTATTGTTTGTTTGTTTCCCGTATTAGGAGTTTGAGCCTGGGGCCTCATGCATGCTCTACCACTGAGCTGCACTCCCAGCCCATTTTTAATTTTTTATCTTGAGACAGGGTTTCGTTAAGTTACACAGGCTGCTCTGGTCTCAAACTAGTGATTTTCCTGTCAGTGGAATTACAAGCCTGCCCCACAGCTCCCAGCTTTTTTTTCTTTTTCTTTTTGTGGTGGTGCTAGAGATCAAACCCAGGGTCTCATACTTGCTAGGCAAATACTCTACCACTGAGCAACATCTCCAGCCGTTTCATAAAATGGCTTAAACATTTTTGGTGAATTCATCTTCTCATTGTTTCTTGAGAGTAAGTAGAGGTACTTGTTCTCCCCATACTGAAACTGTGGCTCAGAGATGGCAGGGTACTTTTTAAAGACCATGTCATGAGCTACAAGTGAGCTTGGTGAAGAAGATCAAGTGTGTGAAATGAAGCTGCTTTCCTTGAAATTCTGTCTTGTCCTGAAAGAGTTGGGTTGACCAGAGTCCTGGTCACAGCTAATCTCCTGTATTTCCTTCTAGCTCTGGAAATACAGAGACACAGAAGAGCTGGAATAGATAGAACCACAGAACAGTTAAAAATGATGTGACCAGTGCTTCCTGGACAGCCCCATATGCTAAAATTGGAATTCACAATCCAGAGATTAGCATAGCCCCTGTGCAAGGATGACTTGCAAATTTGTGAAACATTCCATATTTTTAGCAATAAATTTTTAAAAATGGTGTGACCAAGCTGGGTACCATGGTACATGCCTGTAGTCCTAGCCACTCTGGAGGTTGAGGCAGGAGGATTGTGAGTTTGAGCCTAGAGGGAGCCTGCACAAATTAGCGAGACCCTGCCTTTAAAAAAAAAAAAAAGAAAAGATAAATAAAGGGCTGCCATATGGCTCAGTGGTAGAGCAATTGCCTAGCATTTGTGAGGCCTTGGGTTCAACCCCTTAGTTCTGCAGAAATGTATGACCATAGTGGCGCCGTAGTCAAGTGGTTGCTCCAATACCTGGATTTAGAGAACATATTTTTTGTATCAGATGTTTTATAAACATTTTTCAGTGATTCAGAGTATTGGAGAAGCTTGATTTAAAAAAAAAAATTATTATAAATATCTCCCATTTTAATACTAGAATATACATAGGATAGCCTAATGGAAATATGAGGTTCTGGGGTTCTGGACAACAGTTGGCTCTGAGTTTGATAGATCATCTTGTTTTGTAAAGATAACTGTGTATCTGCCCATCAGTGTACCCTCTGCTTTATTCTGTTTTCCCTTACTCCATAGCAACTGGTGACAATTTTATTCCCATAGCCATCTCTTTGCTACTCAATTTTCTTCTCTACTTCCTTTATTCTTTTTGTATCTTTTACCTCTCTTTTTTTAAAACCTTATCTCACTTGGCTTTATTTTATTTGGTGGGTGGCAATTTGGACACAGTCTCACTATCTACTCTGAGCTGACCTCAAACTCAAGATATTCATGCATGCAGGGATTACAGGTGTGTGCAATCATGCCTGCCTACTTTGCTTCACTTTTCTTTTTCTGTTTGTATCATTTCTCTCTACCTCTATCTACCTCTGTCTCTCTATCCTTTCCTCCCCTTCCCTCTCTCACTCTCTCTATACCTATCTCTTCTTTCTCCTGTCTCTCCTCTCTTATCTTTTACCATCTAAAAAAAGCCTTAATTCTCTCTCCTCTGCCATAGTCCTAGAGCTCTCTGGTGGCAGTTGGTCTTCCTGGTTCTGCTGTTTCACACAAATTGGTTTTTCACTCCTGGCCTAAAGTGTCCAGGGAACTAGGTGACTTTTCCTCTTGCAAACCACTGAGAAAGACTGCAGCTCACTTCTCATGGTGTAAAAGGGAGATTTTATATATATATATATATATATATATATATATATATATATATGTATGTATGTATGTGTATGTATATATATGTATATACGTATATATATGTGTATATATGTATATATATATGTATATATGTGTATATGTATATATGTGTGTATATATGTATATATGTATATATGTATGTGTGTGTATATATATATATATATATGTATATGTATAAAAGCAACCTTGAGTTGCTTTCAAAGCAATTGTTAAAAAGTTCCAATGAACGCTTTCCTTTTTTGGAGGAGCATTGGTAAATCAGAACACATTAGAAATGTCATTGAATATATATATTAAGGAAATGTTTGCATATGCCATGCTTTTTAATTGCCTAGCAGTGTGATTTGAGAGGATTTCATAGGGAAAGATTTGGTCTTCACATATAAATTTAAAAAAAATCACTTTCATGCCTCCTTTGAAAATATATGGTCTGTTTCATTTCATTCTGCTTACTAAATAGTTAATCAAATGTGAATTGTCATGATTTTAGCATATTTCTCTTACCAGTAATGCTATTACTATTGTATGATTCATTCCCTCTTGGGCTGGAATTTCTTGTTGAGCTCCTGGCTCTTGAGTGTGAAGTAGTTCTGTTAATCAGCCCTCACTCCAGGGATTTAAAGGAACTACACAGATAATGTTGCAAATAGAAACAGACTAGAGGCCTCTTCCTAAAACCATAAATAGGTAGATCATTGAGACTTTGTTGATCCTACAGAATACTAATAGCAAAAGCATTTTTACTTCCTGTTAAAATTGAGTGAGCCTTTTTCTGTAGGCATTCCATAAAAGCTTCCATAAAAGCCCCCCTGGTTGCCTAGGCTTGGGCTAGGGGAAGAAAGGAGTGTAGGGGCTTGGAGGGGATGAGTGTGAGCTTGCTGAAGGAGACTGGTAGAGTGGGAAATTAAGACTCATGGGCTAGGGGACATGGGTAGGGTCATACACAGCACGTAAATGGCAGAGGTGGGACTTGGACCTGAATCTGACACTAATCTGATACTTTTCAACCCTTCCATGTCCAGCTATATTATATAGCTCACTTTGCTGCTACCTCATCCTAATATTTTCATTGGGAAATGAATCCTTGTTTTATTTTCCTGTTTGGGGACTCTTGGGAGGTGTCATGTCTCAAAGAACTTTTCTTAATTATAATAGCTCTCAGTTGTAATGTGCTAGAACCCATGAAGAACATTTAATACAGTGTCTCATTCTCCCCTGAGAAACCCCTGGAGTTCAGGAAGGCAGGGATCCCTGTTAAAAGTTGTGGAAGGAGGTGCCTACTGGCCTTCAAGTCCTATTTTTTTTTTTTTTTTTTTTTTTTTATTTCTGGCTCCTTTGTTGTGAGGATTCTTAGCCAGGCATGGTCCCCAGCTGTCCTGGGCCTAAGGCACTAATCCATCTTTCTCTCCTTTTCCTTCTCTACTTAGAAGGGCTCTTGGGTTTTGATAGGGCTCTGCTGGATAATTCCATATTAAACAGTTAGCTTGCAAGTGTTAAAGACTGACAATGGCTCAGTTAGGTAACCTTGCCCTTAGTCTGTTCCTTGGGTGATTGCATGTGCCTTGGGGCTTCAGAAGTGTATTTCCACAGCTAACCTCTTTGGGATATTTGGGTATGGTCAAGGACCAAGTGGAAGATGGTAAAGTCTGTTCAGTTTTCCTGACCATACTACATAAATTTTACCCAGGCAAAAAGTTGATCCTCTTGATATCCAGTTCTAAATGCCCATCTGGACCAAAGTCAGATGTGAGTTTCTTTTTAAAATTTTAGCTAATTTAACTTCAAATTCTGCTCAGTCACTTTAATTTAATCATTTCAATCAACAGATGTCTTTTAAATATTTATTATTGTAAGCACTGAAGCCTCAGTTTGTTTTGCTTTAATAACGGTTTAAATTTTATTTAGCTATAAACTGTAGGCAAAACAGTGCTTTTGTAGTTTATACTTGATGGTATACAGGGCATTGGACCCAAATAGCAGACAAAAGAGGAAAAAAACATGCCATTTAGATTTTTTGGGGGATGTGTGTGTGTGTGTGTGGTTCTAGGGGTTGAACCTAGGGTCTTGAACTTGCATGCTTTGCAAGTGCTGTACCACTGAGTTGCACCCCCCAGCCCATTTTTTCACTTTTTGAGGCAGGGTCTCACTAAATTATGCAGACTGCCTCCGGTCTTGAACTTGCAACCGTCCTGCCTCTGCCTCCCAAGTTGCTGGAATTACAGGCGTGTACTGTGGTGCCCAGGTCTGTTTAGAATATATTACTACTGGAGATGAAGGTATTGCTCAGTGGGAGAGTGCTTGCGTAGCATGAGTGAGTCTTCAGTACCCAGAAACACACACACAAACACATGCGCGCACACACACGCACCTGCAAATAAAATATTAAAAATTTACAGAAAGGCAGAAATCAATACGTAAAACCAATACTTGATCTCTATTCAAATGATAAACTTTTTCATTCATTACATATGTGTCTTATAACCCTGTATTTGTTTTATGTTGCTATAATGGAATATTTCTATTGTTTATAAAGAAAAGAGATTTATATAGCTCTTGGAGAAGGTCCAAGATTGTACAGTCCCATCTGTTCCACCTCTGGTAAGGGTTCCCCTGATTGTAGAACAACATGGCAGAGAAGTAGAAAAGGAAATGTGGAGTAGCCTTGCTTTTTAATAACTTACTCTCTTGAGAGTGGGTTGGTCTGATCTGTTTCACCGTGGCCAAGGCTAACACCCCTCAAATAATGCCCTCACCCTCAGCCAACAGGATTGGGGGCAAAGGTCCACAGGTACAGACTACTTTGGCACCTCCATTGCTATTTCAAGCCTATGTGCATCCTCACATTCTTATCTCCCTTCTGAGGCTCGCATCATTGCATCATGGAATCCTGAGATCAACAAGCACCTCAGACTCAACCGGTCCAGACAACTCCCCAGCCTCTTCCTCTTCACCATGGTGGTGAGTGAGATTGTCAGATTGGAACCTGGGCTCCTTTTTTCACCTGTCTCCCATGAGCCACAATTTTAAGGTCCTCACAGATTGATTTTTCTGCCACTGTCGTTTCTCATTTATCTTCTTCTTCTTTTTTTTTTAATGTTACCTGGGGTTGAACCCAGGCCTCATGCATGCTTTGCAAGTGCCTTACCCCTGAGCTGCATCCCCAGCCCATTTTTTAATTTTTTGCCTTGAGGCAGAGTCTCCTTAAAGTTCTGCAGGCTGCCACTGGCCTCAAATCTGTGATCTTCCTGCCTCAGCCTCCTGAGTTGCTGAGATTACAGGTGTTTGCCACCATGCCCAGTTCTCATTTATCTTTTACAACACCCTTCTAACCCTTCCACACACCCTCTCTTGGGAGTCTGTTTTTGGAGGGAACTTTTGGAAATGTAAATCTAGTCATGTTGTTGTTGTTAGGTGCTGTTGCGTCGGTGTCCAACCCATAGCAACCCTATGTATAACAGGTGAAACAGTATTGTTAGTGCTTCTCTGCTATTCATAGGGTTTTCAGTGGCTGATTGCTTTTTGGGAGTGGGTTGCCAGATCCTTCTCCCAAGCCTACAGTACCTGGTGTTCCCAGGTGGTCTCCCATCCAAGTACTAACCAGCCCGACCCTGCTTAGCTTCTGAGATCTGAAGGGATCAGATGCCACAGTGGTACAGCTGCAGGCCTTGTCATATTAGTTTCCCCTTTACTTATTTCTTAGTGAGTTCCTCGTGACTTTTGGATTAAACTCCAAACTTCCCAGCATTGCATTCTTGAACTAGCCTGTTAGCACTCTGTCAACTGATTTATTCAGAAGTGTTTGTTGAACTCATGCCACATGCTACATTATATTCTGCCTGTGAGAGAGACAACACAAGCAAACAAACAAACAAACAAACATACAAAGTAAAAAGATAGTTGATGTGTAGTGATAAAGGTTGTTGAAAAGATATAGCTGTTGTGTGGTTGAGGCAGGAGGATCACAGATTCAAAGCCAGAAAGGGCCTACACACTTTGACAAATCCTGTCTTTTAAAAAGTTTTGTTAAGTATTTTGATTGTACATATTTATGGGGTACAGAGTGGTAACTCAGCTCATATATACGCTGTATAATTATCAAATCAGAATTGTTGACATTTCCATCTCCTTAGTTTACAAAAACAAAAGAACAATTTGATTCACATAAAGCAACAGTTGTACGTTTATGAGGTATAGTTTCTTTTTTTTTAATTGCATACAGTTAGTGAGATTCGTTATGGGATTTTTATAGAATTGCATCCTGCATTTTGCACTGGTCCTCTCCTTCTTTACTGCCATGTGTTGCTCCTCCTCATCCTCCTGATTTTCTTGCCCCTCTCCCCCTCTCACTGGTTCCCTCCCGCCTCTTGATGGGTTCCCTTGTATTTTCCAATCTTAGAAATATACCATAGTATGTACATATTGTTGTTGTTGTTGTTGTTGTTAGGTGCTGTCGAGTCGGTATCCGACTCATAGCGATCCTCATAGGGTTTTCAATGGCTGACAGTTTGTACATATATGCACACCTATATGCATACATATATGTAAATATATATTTTTAAGGTGTATCTGACTCTTGCATATTACTGAGAATATGCAGTATTTCTCTTTTTGAGTCTGGGTTATTTTCCTTAAAATGATCTTCAATTCCATCCATTTTGCTGTAAATGAAATAATTTCATTCTTCTTTATTGTCAAATAATATTCCATTGTGTATACATGCCACATTTTTAATCCAATCATCTGTTGATGGACATCCAGGCTGATTCCATATCCTTGCAATTGTGAAGTGTGCTGCAATAAACATGGAGGTGCAGCTGTTGCTGTGGTATGAAGTCTTGGCTTTCCTAGGAATGGAATAGCTGGATCAGATGGCAGTTCTATTTGTAGTTTTCTGATGAACCTCTGTACTGATTTCCCATCAGCAGTATACAAAGATCGTGTCCTATCTCACTTCCACCCTCTGCATCCTTGTCAACATTTGTTGTTTGTTTTGTTGATTTTGGCCACTCTGACTGGACTGAAGTGGAATCTCAGTGTAGTTTTGGTTTACGTTTCTCTGATGTCTAAGGATATTGAACATTTTTTCATGTTATTTGGACCTTTGGATTTCTTCTTTTGAGAGCTGTCTGTTCAGTTCCATTGCCCACTTATTTTTGGATTGTTATTTTGGTGTTTAATTTCTTGCTTTCTTTATATATCCTAGATATTAATCCTCTGTCACATGTAGGAAGCAAAGATTTTCTTTCATTTTGTTGGCTTTCCCTTTTAGTCTGTTGTTTCCTTTGCTGTGCAAAAGCTTTTTAATTTTATGTAATCCCATTTGGGAGAAGGACCCGGCAGCCCGCTCCTGAAACAATCAGCCATGAAATCCTACCAATAAATACCAAAGAAGCACAGACATAGTTCTGGGCATAGCACAGTATAAAGTAGTGTTTTGTCTGTTGTATGAAGGGTCACTGTGAGTTGGACTTGAAGGCACCTAACAACAGCAGCAACGATCACATCTGTCAACTCTTGGTGTTATTTCCTGGGCTATTGGAGTCTTATTAAGAAAGTATTTGCCTATGCCAATGTGTTGGAGTGTATTCCATACATTTGCTTCTAGTAGTTTCAAAGTTTCCAGTTTAACACTGAGATCTCTGATCCATTTGGAATTGATTTTTGTACACAGTGGGAGATAGGCATCAACATTCATTCCTCTACATACGGGTATCCAGCTTTCCCAGCACCGTTTGTTGAAGAGACTATCTCCTCTCCAATGTATCCTTTGGCACCTTTGTCAAAGATCAGGTGGCTGTAGCTGCATGAGTGTATGTGTGAGTCTTCTGTTCCATTCCATTGATCTTCATGTCTATTTTTATGCCAGTACCAAGTTGTGTTTGTTACTATGGCCTTGTGGTATAGTTTGAAGTCAGATAGTGTGATGCCTTTGGCACGGCTTTTCCTGCTTAGGATAGTTTTGGCTATAAAGGGGTTTTGTGCTTCCATATGAATTTTAGGATTGTTTTCTTCTTCTTCTCTGAAGTATGCAAAACCCTGTCTTAAAGTAAAACAATAAAAAATAAGAAAGGGGCTGAGGGAACAGCTCAGTGGTGGCGCCTGCCTAGCATGCCCAAGGCCACAAGTTCAACTCCCCAGTACTGCAAAAAAGAAGAAGAAAAAGACTCAGGGTTCTGACCTAGGGAGTGATGTAGTGTGATTGAGGTCAGAGGAGGTGACAATGCAGCTGGGCTGGGCTGGGAGAAGGAGCATGGGGAAGCCCTAGGTGGAGGGAGAAGCAAGACCTGAGACGAGGAATCTTCCAGAAGGCCTGAGTGGCCAGGGGAGTGGGAAGAAATGAGCAAGAGGAACCAGGTGTAGTTGAGAAGGCTGCCCGTGTCTTGCCCTTGGGGAAAGGGGGCATTATTTGGATTTTACTCTAAATGCTCTGAGGAGCTCTGGATAGTATGCTCCCTCTTCTTGCCTTCAGACTGCATCCCTGGCCTCCAGTTCCTTTAATGTGCCCACTCTCTTTTTGGAACAACCTGTCCCTCAGTCATTCCCTTATGCCTCCTCTTCGTTAAGATGCAGATAATCTCAGTTCCTGGAGCACCTGGATTTCCATGTCTTGTCATGATCCTTTTCTCTCATCTCTTCCCCTCCAGTTGCTAAGGGATGGGTCATTTCTTCCTGTCTGCAGCTGTGGCAGGCTGTGCCACACTTGGCAGGTGTTCAGGGAACCTTTATGAAATAAGAACAACTATCTCCTTAAAAATTTCGCCCTGCTCAGCCCCTCCTTCCAGACCTCCTTAGCACTCTTAGAACCATCTCTGGGGCTGCCTCTCGCATCTCAGCTACTCCTGGAGCTGGTTTCAGGTTTGGTATTTTTTGAAAACTCACCCTTTGATTGCCCCTTTTAGAGCAGCTGTCATCCCCTATTCTCTTTCACCCTTACACCGTTCTCAGGCTGCTCTTATTAGACCTGATGCAGTGGGTGACTTCAGGGAGGTGTGGATGAAGAGAGGCTGCCTTCTGCAGGCCAAGCCACTGTGGCAGTTGCCTTCCTGACTGGACCTCCGTGCCTCTGCTGCTTCCTTTGTGGGCTGGGACCCTTTGGGGAACTCTGAGCTCCTTTCTCTGGGCCTGGACAAGGACTTGACTCCTGGACCTTTGCTGTTCTACTAGCCAGGTTTCCCTGCTCAAGGGGATTTCTTCAACAGATACTTGAGAGGTGATTGGGAGAGGATTAGAAGGGAGTTCTTAGTCAGCATTCCTTCTTTGATGTAAAAGAGACTTTCTAGAACTACAGCAATGGCCTACAAAAACTGTTTTTGACCGTGCTTGAGTTAGTTACTTTTCTCGTCACTATGGCAAAATATTTGACAGATCAGTTTAAGGTGGAAGGGGAGGATGGTTTTGGCTCATGATTTGGAGGGTCTCAGGCATGGTGGAGCAGTGATAGGGCCTGTGGTGGAGGACTTCACATCAGGAAGTAAGACCTAAAGAACTAGAACCAGGGCTCCAGGTAAAACCTTCAAAAGCGTGTCGATAGTGATCTGCTTCTACCAGCTAGAGCCTCCCTCCTAAAGTTCTGTGGGGCTGGGGTTTGGCTCAGTTGGTATAGTGCTGCTGTGCACTCTCTGAGGTCATGGGTTTTATCCCTGGCACCACAAAATGGGAGAAGAACGTGGCAATTCACTCCCAAAGCAATCCTGAGCAATCAGCCATTGAAAACCCTATGAGGGTGGCTCCGAGTGAGATCCGACTCCATAGCACCTAACAACAACAACAAAGTGCTATAACTTCTCAAAACAGCACCAGCAGCTGGGGACCAAGCATTCAAACACCTTTAGGAGACTTTTTCTTTTTTGATTCAGGGTCTCACTGTGTAGCCCACGCTGGCCCGGAACTCATTGTGCAGATCAGACTGGCCGCAAACTCAAGTCGGTCCTCCTTTCTCCTGACTGCTAGGATTACAGGCATGCACCACTACGCCCAGCTTGGGGGACATTTTAGACTGAAACTGTGAAAATGGCCGACAGTACAAAACATATTTATGTTATGAACCAGCACCCCCAGATACATGTAAATAAACCTAATAGTTTCACTAAACAGTGTTTACTCTTCCTGTGCCTCATGTACTCTGAGGTTTTCTAGTTTTTTCTCCTTCTTCTTCTCCTTCTTCTCCTCCCTCCTCTTCCTCCTCCTCCTGCTCTTCTTCTTGTTCTTCTTCTCCCTCCTCCTCCTCCTCCTCCACCACTACCACCAGTCTGTACCACCAGCCTATTTTTTATGTTTTGTCTTGAGACAGGGTCTCACTAAGTTATGTAGGCTACCTGCGGCCTCAAACACGTAGTCCTCCTCCATTCACCTCCTGAGTTGCTGGAATTATTGTGAACCACCCCGCCTGGCCTTAGTTTCTTCTTTTAAAATTTCTTTGTTGCTATTTTGTGCTGTTATTGTTTAATGCCCACTGGCTTTTTTTTTTTTTTTTTTTTTTTGGCGGTACTGGGTGTTGCACCCAGGGCCTCACGCTTGCATGCTCTGCAAGTGCTGGTCCACTGAGCTGCACCCCCAGCCCATTTTTCACTTTTTGAGACAGGTTCTCACTAAATTACGTAGGCTGCCTCTGGTCTTGAACTTGCAATCCTCCTGCCTCCGCCTCCCAAGCCACTGGGATTACAGGTATGCGCCATTTCAGCTGGCCCCACTGGCTGTTTTTATGATGACAAATGTGTTCTATCTTAAGGTTTGGGAATCATAGATATGATGGAAATCATAGATACAGAATTTGAAATTAGAATATTCTATGGCTGGCATGTAGCTATTTTGTAGAACATCTTAAGCAGAAGATTTGGCGTGAATTTTAAATCATAACATACACATATTAGACCATAGCTTAGTATTTAATGTGACAGAAAGCAGTTTGGTGGTGACGGCCCTGGCTAAGCACACTGCCACATACCAGCCATGTGACCTTGGCCAGGTTCCTCCCCTCAGATTCCTCACATGTAAAACAGACTTACACCTCCTTGCTGGCCTGGTAAAATTTGTGGAAGTGTCCAGAGCCATTGGCACACAGTATCTACCCAGTTAAATGTGATAAAACACATCTGCATGGGCCTGAGCGGTTCCTGCAGAATTGATGGTACCATTTCCCAGGTGTTTACAGTTGGTGGCCTCTGCTTGAATTTTGCAGACAGGGAAAAGGAAGTACTTCCAGCTGTATGTGCTATAGCTGTGTGTTAGCTTGTGCATTGCTGTGGCAAAATACCTGACAGAAACAAACTTATGGGAGGGATGATGTATTGGAACTCAGGGTTAGAGTATTTCAGTCCATAGAGGCGGAAAGGCTTGACACCAAGACAGGCTGCCAGTGGATCAGGCAGCAGGGCCTGCAGGAAGGGACCTCATATCCTGGAGAATCTGGAGCTGACAGAGCAATCGGAACTGAGTTGCCCGCATGCCATCTCCAAGGGTCCACCCCCAGTGACCTACTTCCACAAAGCTAGGTTCCACCTTCTAAAGTTCTACAACCTCCACACACAATGTGTATTTTGCTTCTCAGCTACTCTATGCATGTAAATCTGCACACACACCCCTCCCCTCTTCACAGCCGTCTCCTTCACCATCTCGCCCTCCAAGGAGGATGAGGTCCAGCCTCACAGGGCACCAGTGTGGATGATCCTGCCACGCAGAGACTAAACAGACCCTGTTGAGGATAAGTTAAAACCTACACCCATGTCTAGCAGTATTAGCCAGGAAGAAAGATTTATAAACACATGAATTTTCTTTAATGTGTTTCCTTGTGGAGTTTTGCTTCATTATTTGGAAGCAGTGTTGCACAGGAGAAAGGGAATGCATAGACTTTGAATGAGCCAACCCTCAGTTTGAATGTTATTCAACCTTCCTGAGCCTGAGTTTCTTTCCCTGGGAAATGGAGAGAGTAAGTAATATCTATTCTCACAGGAGCGTGAATGGGATGAAGTGTGCAGAGTGCCTGGCATAGCAACTGGTATGTGGCAGGCTCTGTTTACACTATTGCTGTGAGTTTTCATCACAAGCACATTTTTCTGTTCCATGCATGCTGTTTGCCTTTGCTTGCAGTTGGATTTCCCTCTCCTGGAGGGCCTCCTGGTCCTCCCATCTCCCAATCCATCTAAATTCTGTACTACTTTGAATCTGCATGTATAGCCTATGTGATCCACTGTCCCAACTCCCTCCCCTGGCTGGCCCTGAGACATTTCTTCCCTAAGTTTCTTTCATTCAACAGTTGCTATTTGGGAGGTAATAACAGAGCAACCAGAGTGCTTTAGGTTTCAATTCTTTTCCTTGGGATTACATTTTAAAAATAGTTATATTGAAGTATAATTGACATAAATAAAGAATACATATTTGATAAGTTTTGATATACATGTTTACCTGTGAAACCATTACCATCAATATAAAGAGCATGCCCATTACCTCCAAAAGTTTCCTTGTATTTGTGTAGTCCCTCCCTTTGACCCTTCCTTCCTTTGTCTTCCATTTCCCAGGCAATCACTGATGTGCTGTTTGTCACTGTAGATTAATTTATATGATTTAGAATTTTATGAAGAAAGAATAACAGACTATGGCCCTTTTTGACTGACTTTCTCCACTTAGCCTTATTATTCTGAAATTCATCCATGTTGTAGGTACCAATAGTTTATTTCTTTTTATTGCTGAGCTGCAGTACAATTTGCTTATCCATCCAGTTTTTGACTATTATAAATAAAGTTGTTATGAACTTTTGTGTACAAGTTTTTGTGTGGACATGTGCCTTCTTTTCTCTTGGATTAATATCTCACAGTTGAATGGCTGGGATAATATATTAAGTTTATGTTGAACTTCCTAAGAAACCACCAAACTAGCCAGGCCCAGTGGCACAGGCCTCTAATCCCAGCAACTCCAGAGGCTGAGGCAGGAGGATTGAGAATTTGAGGCCAGAGGCAGCCTGCATAATTTAGTGAGACCCTGTCTCAAGATAAAAAATAAAAAAGGGGCTGAGAAAGCAGCCTTGTGGTAGAGCACTTGCAAAGTATGTGTGAGGCCCTGGGTTTCACACCCTCTTATTGCTGTTAGGTGCCATCAAGCAGTGTCCAACTGATAGCAACCCTCATAGGGTTTTCAGTGGCTGATTGCGTTGGGGTTGCTTCAGGAGTGGATTGCCATGTCCTTCTGTTTTTTTGCAGTGCTGGGGATTGAACCTGGGTCCTCAGAGAGTGCAGAGCAGCAGTCTACCAACTGAGTTAAACCCCAGGCCACTCTAGTACTGCAAAAAAAACCAAAAACAACCCCCGCTAAGCTGTTTTCCAAAGTAATTGTACCATGTTATGCTTAGCAGTTGTAAGATCTCTAGACATGCGTATCCTTCTTTAACACTTGTTACTGTCTTTATTATTTTTTTAATTTAATTTTTGTTTTTTTGAGATACAGTCCCTATACATAGCCCAGGCTGGCCTTGAACTTGCTATGTAGCCTAGACTGGCCTTAAACTCTTAATCCACCTGCCTCTGCTTCCCAAATTTTGGGATTACAAGTGTGTGCCATCACTCCCAGCTTCAACATGGTTTTGATTTACATTTTCTTAATGACTAATGATGCATTGAGTATCTTTTATTGTGTCATTTGGAGAGCAGAAGTTTTTGTTTTTGTTTTTATTTATTTACTTATTTATTTAATTTTTTGAGACAGGTTGTTGCTATGTTGCCCAGGCTTCTGCCTCAGTCTCCTGGGTAGCTAGAACTATAGCCGCTACCACTGAATCTGGCTAGAAGCTTTTATTTTAATGAATCCAATTTATCAATTTTGGGGGGAAGGCATGATATCTAAGGTAATTTTGTCTAACCCAAGATCGTAAATGTTGTCTCTTAGAAGTTCCATAGTTTGGGGTTTTACATGTAGGCCTATAATCTACTACAATTTATGTATATAGTATAAAGTATGGATTGAAATTCTTTGTTTTATTTTTTATATGGTTGTCCAGTCATTCCAGATCTTTTGGTGAAAATAACCATCCTTTTTCCATGGAGTTGGCTTTGCATCTGTGACAAAACTCAAGTTTTCTGTGTATATGTGAGTTTATTTCTGGGCTCCCTGTTCAGTTCCAAAGGTCTGTCTGTCTATTTTTATGCCAACACCACGTTATTTAGACTAGATTTCTGCAAGATGGTAGCTGTGCTTTACATATCTTTTTGTCTAGCCAACATTTATCAGGCAGCTACTTTGGGCACATTAACCAATGTTTATTGAATCCATAGAACAAATCTTAAGACAACCATTTAAAGAGAAAATGTAAAATTAAAATCATAATTTAAGGAGTATTTAATATTTTTGAAAATTTTGTGTTTGGCATATAAAATTAAAAGGAAATATCAAAGGTTTAGATGAGCTTTTGTGTTTTTGGAATTTGATAGGTCTGAGGTTTGTGAATTGAAAATGTAAAACCATGTCAGTTGTCTCTTAGTTTTCCCCTTTCTGTGTCCTTCATGACTCTTTAAACATTAAATGATTTTTTATTTCCTTTTCAAAGCTAATTTTAATTATACATATATGTGAATATATTTCCTTTTAAAATTTAAAATCAAATTTTTTCATAGTTCCCCTAAAGCCCTCCTCTACCAACACTGACCTATTTGCTATATAATCTTCTTCTGAATTCCTTTCCTTTTTTTTTTTTTTTTTTTTAAATTTGAAACAGTCTTGCTAAAAGTGCACAGGCTACCTCTGGCCTCAAACTCACAATCTTCCTGCCTCAACCTCTTGAGTTGTTGGGATTACAGGCATGTGCCATGGCACCTAGCTGTTATCCTTAAATTTAAAACAAAATACTGAACTGTGTGTGTGTGTGTGGTGTTTTGGTTTGGTTTGGTTTGGGTTTTTTTTTGTGTGTGTGTGTGCTAAGGATCAAACCCAGGGCCTTGTGCAAGTGCTGTACCACTGAGTTACATCCCGAGTCCCAAACTATGATTTCTTTTTAAATCAAGAATTATAGCATTTTAAAAAACTTAACCTCTTCCTATTTTCCACATCCGTGTTATCAGTAACTTTAGTTTCTAGTTTTTATTCAAAAAATTAAAATCACTACTTACTAAAATTAATAGTATTCACTGAAATTTCTTTGTTTTCTTTGTATTGCTTATTGCATTGCAGTACATATTGGATATATTTTTCTTTCTGTAATACATACTTGAGTAATTCTTTGAAAGAGATTAAGTGGGCAGTGAACTTTCTCAGTCCTTAAATGTCTGAAAACATTTTTATTTCACTCTCACATTTGAAAAAAAAGTGTGACTGGTAAATGTAGGTATATACATCCAAATTCAAAGATATTTTCCTTCAGTCTTTGAAAATACTGTTCTGTTCTCTTTGTATCCATGTTGTTACAAATATGATGTCTTTCTGACTCCTTTGTTTTTCCCTTCTGGTAGTTTTAAGGTTTTTTTTTTTTTTTTTTTTAGGTATGGACTTATAGTTTTTGTTTAGATTTCTCCTTTTTGTGGGCCTGTTTATTTTGATTTTTCTCTTAACTTGGAAAAAACTTATCTATTATTTAGTTAAATACAACTTACTGGAGGCTGAGGCAGAAGGATCACAGTTTGAGGCACCCTGGGGTACCTAGTGAAACTCTGGCTCAAAAAAAAAAAAAGAAAGGAAAAGAAAAAAGTTCTTTAGCCTATCACTATGGGGCACACCTATAATTCCAGTGATGTGGGAGGCTAAGGCAGGAGGATTACAAGTTTGAGGCCAGAGGCAGCTTGTGTAATTTAGGGAGACCCTATCTCAAAATAAAACTGAATGAATGAATGAATGAATGAATAAATAAATAAAGGGGCTGGTCCAGCTCAGTGGTAGAGTACTTCCCTAGCATATGAGAGGTCATGGGTTGAATTCTTCAGTACTGCAACAAAACAAGACAAAACAAAACCAAAACGCTTACATATTTTGCATTCTTTCCCTTTTGGAACTTCGTAGGCAAGATAATGGAACTTCTGAATCTTATTTCTGATCTAACATTTATTTCATACTTTCCAGTGCTCTATCCCTCTTTACTATAACATTCTGAGAGGATTTGTCAGTTCACGCTCTTCTCATCTGTGTTTATTCTGCTTTTTATTTATATCTTTTCCTTTCCACAGTGATATTTTTAGTTCCAAGATCTCTATGGCCCTGTCTCATGACTGCTTGTGCTCTGAAATTGTTTGTTCTTGTTTCATGGATGTCATATTTTCTCCTATTTGGGTATTTTAATTATACTTACTGTGAATATTTGCTATGATTCCTTTATGAACTCTGCTTCTTCAGGTATGCATTCTTCCATTTGTTGAGTCTGTATTTTCTTCTATAATCTTGACATTCCTCAGATGTTTGGCATTTAAAGAAATGTCTGGAGGAAAGATAGTGTGGTTCCAGGGGGGAAGATAGTGTGGTTCCATCTTTGATGGCACTGTATTCCATGTGTTATGGTGAGAATTAGGGAAGGTCAGGGTACTTTGACAATTGTGTAGGTGCTCCCTGTTCCTTCTGGACTTCACTATCCCCTGGTACATTGCCTTCATTCTCATACCCAAGCTTCCACATTCGCTGCTACTACCTGGAAGGCAGCCTTGTGTACTTGTAGGGTGGGTCTGGGTGGGTGGGCAATAGTACAGTTTATCTTGACTCTTCTCACTGTGATTCTCCAAATTGCATCCTTCCTATTCATGCCCCTCCTGTATAGGCTTGCAACAGCTCTACTTTCTGTGGCAGAACTCTATCATAGGTTCCCTCTTCATGTTGATCTTTGTGTTTCTTGGTATTTCTTGGTGTTTCATTTATTAACTTTTGAGTTCTTTGTGTTTTGAGATCAGCCCTCCATGTTTGTTTGTTCACCTATTTATTTATAATGGATACCCTTTTTCTTATTCTTAGGGATTTAGTTTGGGAAGGGAAGAGTAACATGTTATCAGTCTGATATTTTGAAACTTGTACTCCTGTTTCCTTTTTTAGTTTACGACCTGCTTTTGCTGAGATAGACTTGCAGTGGCAGTACTGTGAATTAGTAGCCTATACTCATTGATGAGGAAGAAGAAACCTGGTGGTTTCTTCCACATTATTGCTTGTATCACATATCATCAGCAAATTGTTGAATTGGAATAAGTTGAACTTATCATTGGAAAAGTGTGTGGCAAGGTGGGGGCGAGATGTTGCACATCTGTACTTGCTTGCTTTTTCTTTGTTCATTGTCTTATCTGAAATTGGTGTTTACCTATACTTATTGCAAATTAAACATGAAAATACCATATATAGTCTTTACATGTGTGTTAGACAACTGTACAACTTGAGGGAAAAATTTGTTAGTTACAATAGACAAATAAGTGATTATGTTCCAGTTTCTGTTTAATTAGGGTTAGACTGGAAGCAGAGACAGGAAGAAATTATGAGGTGGAGTTCAGAAAGAAACAAGAAATTAAGAAAAATTATTTACTGTATGTGTATCTCTGTATTTACTTATGTTCTTCCATATTTAAAGACTTTTTTTTAGTGGTTGAATCCAGGGCCTTGCACATACTTTGCAAGTGCTCTACCACTGAGCTTTCCCCAGCCCATTCTTAATTTTTTATTTTGAGTCAGGGTCTTGCTTAGTTATGCAGGCTTCCTCTGGCCTCAAACTCGAGATCCTCCTGATTCTGAGTCACTGGGATTACCGGTGTGTGCTACCATGCCCACCTCTTTTGTTTCTTTTCTTGATCTTTTTCTAAGTTCAGTAAGGGGTCTTTTATGTTTTTATGTCTTTGGTTATTCATGAAAGAGAGATATACTTCACATGCCATATATAACATTTTCCCTTTAAAATGTAGTTTTGGGTGTATTCACAAAGGTAAGTAATCATCACCATTATTTAATTCCAAAACATTTTCTTCACTCCAAAGAAATCACGTACCAACTAATGGTTACCTCCCATTTTTCGTTCTCCAGCCCCTGGCAACTACTAACCTTTTTGTCTCTATGGATTTGTCTGTTCTGGACATTTCATATAAATGGGATCATACAATATGTAACCCTTTATGTCTTACTTCTTTCAGTAGTGTGATGTTCCAGTGTTCACCCGTGTTGTAGCGTGAATCGTACCTCATTCCTTTTTTGTAACTAAATAGTATTCCATTGTATGGAGATACATTCTGTTTATCTATTCAGAGTTAATGGGCATTGGGTTGTTTCTACATTTTAGCTATTATAAATAAATATTCATGTATGAGTTTTTGCTAGAACATATTTCCATCCTTCCTTTTCTTAATAGTCCTAAGAGTAGAATTTCTTGAAGAACTACCAAACTCTTTCAAACTGTGCTATTTTACATTTCCACCACCAGTGTGTGAGGGTTCCAATTTCTCTACACTCTTACTAACACTTGTTATTATCTGTCTTTTTGATTATAGCCATACTAGTGATTGGGAAGTAGCATCTCATTGTAGTTTTGATTTGTATTTCTCTGATGGCTAATGATGTGAAGCCTCTATCCATATGCTTATTGGACATTTGTGTATCTTCTTTGGAGAAATATCTATTGAGATCCTTTGCCCATTTTTTTTACATTGTCCTACTGTTGAATTGTAAGAGCTCTGTATATATTTTGGATACTACACCTTTATCACACATGTAATTTGGAAATGCGTTCTCCCATTATGTTGGTTGTCTTAACTTTTTTGTGCTGGTGCTCAAACCCAGGGCTTTGCACATCCTATGCAAGCCCTCTACCACTAAGCTACATTCCCAACCCTTGGTTTTTCAAGACAGGGTCCCACTATGTAACTAAGACTTGCTTCTACTTCTGCCTCCCAGGTACTGGAATTTAGAGATAGACACCATCATACTCGGTCCTATTTTAAAAATTTTGATGAAGTCCGTTTTTTTCCCCTGTGGTTTCTTGTGCTTTTGATATAATGGCTAAGAAACCGTTGTCTAACCCAAGGTAACTAGGATTTATACTTATGTTTCTTTGTAAGAGTTTTATAGGTTTAGCTCTTAAAGGTAGATGTTGGGTCCATTTTGAGTTAACTTTTGTATATGGCGTGAGGTAAGTGTCCAACTTTATTCCTTTGCATGTGGATAACCAGTTGGCCCAGGTCCCTTTGCTGAGTATTTTTGTATTTGTTTTTTTGAGATAAGGTCTGTCAATGTGGCCCAGGCTGGCCTTGAACTCATAATCCTCTTGCGTCAGTTTCCCAAGCACTGAGATTAAAGGCATGCACTACTATGCATTATTTTAGGACTTTGATCTAGTTTAATTATCATCACAGCTATGTTAGATATTTATTAGTATTACAGTTCCATTTTATGGATTTTGAAATTGTCAAAAGTTAAGTATCTTTTCCAAGGTCTGCTAGTTCAAGCCCTGAGTTTTGCTGACTTCAGAGCCTTGGCACCTAACTACTAGGTTATTCTTGCTTTGCCTTGTGAAATGTGCATGTTGTGGTCGAGCAGGAAGGCTGCTTAGAAATTGTTTAGTACTAAAGATTGTGGAACTAATATTGTATGTTTCAAACACAAAGGAAAAAGAGAGCCTTACAGGGTTTTGAACTTTTATTCCAATTCTTACTTTTATTCGGTAATGCTAATCCCTCTAGGACTCTTGGCAAAGGCTTTTTTAGAGTTGAATAATTCTCACCAGGGACTAGAGTAGGATCTATAGAACTTTCTGTGATGATTGTTGTTGTATGTGATGATAGCAGTGCTCTTCTATACCTGTGATGTCTAGTATGTTGGCCACTTGCCAGATGTGACTATTGAGCACTTGCACAGGTAATGAAACTGGAAAAATTAAGGATTTTTATTGTGGTAAAATATAGATAATATAAAATTCCACTTTCCCTCTTCCTCCCTCCTCCCCATCTCTTGCAGTACTGGGATGTTGAACCTAGGGCCTTGCACATGCTAGGCAAGCTTTCCACCACTGAGTATCATCCTCAGTGCCTACTTTATTATTTTATTTTAAGATTCTCACTAAATTACAGGCTGCCTCTGGCCGTGAACTTGTGATCCTCTTGCCTCTGCCTCCTGAGTCACTGGGATTACTGGTGTGCGCCACTGTGCCAGGCTAAGATTTCTCATTTTAACCACTTTGGAGTGCACACTTTGGTGGTGTCAAGTACATTCATATTGCCACCATCTATCTCCAGAACCTTCTTATGTTGTTGTTGTTGTTAGGTGCCATTGAGTCGGTATCCGACTCATAGTGACCCTCATAGGGTTTTCAATGGCAGACTGTTTCGGGATTGCCTTGGGAGTAGATTGCCAGGTCCTTCTCCCATTTTTGCGGTGCTGGGAATTGGGTACCTCAGAGACTGTAGCGCAGTGCTCTACCAACTGAGCTAAATCCCAGACCAGAACCTTCTTATAATGTCTTGCTAAAATTTTGTACCTTTTAGGTAGTAACTCCTCCTTTCTCTCTCTTCCCAAGCTCTGGAAACTACCATTTTATTTTCGGTGTGTATAAATTTGACTACCCTTGTTGTTGTTGTGGTTAGGTGCCTTCGAGCTGAGTTCAACTCATAGGGACCCTCAGGGTTTTCAATGGCTGACTGTTTCGGGATTGCCTAGGGAGTGGGTTGCCACATCCTTCTCCCATTTTGCGTGCTAGGAATCGAACTCGGGACCTCAGAGACTGCAGAGCAGCGCTCTACCAACTGAGCTAAATCCCAGCCCTTGACTACCCTAGGAACTTCATATAAGGAGGCTCTGAATTTCTAATTTAGTCAGTTAATTTAGATTTAAATAGCCATGTATGGTGAGCAGCTAGCTACCTTGCTAGATGGTATAGGCCCAGAGCCAGGGTGGGACTGGGGGGGGTGTGCTCCTTACAGGATTTCCTTCTGTCTTCTAATAGTGTCTGGATGTCTAGTACATGCTGGTGTTGCAGGGTTTGTGGCCTGTGAGAGCAGTGGCCAGGAGAGGTGACTGAGAGGGGCATAATTCAAATAAACAAGCATCTGTTGAGAGCATAGACACTGTGATGATCATGCCGAGAAGGACATGGCTCTGGCCAGCTAAGACCTGGATCCTTTCCACAGACCGTCGGCTCCAGAAACTACTGCTCTTCATGTTTCAGAGTCCCTGCTTGGGATGTGAAATGATACACAGAGGCGGTGCCAACCCTTTTGGGATGGCATGACCTAGTGAGACGGCATTTTTTGGGGTTTCGCAGTGGGGTGGTAGAGTTGACATTCTCTGAGTTTGGAAGAGTGGCAGCATCTGCATCATAAATGATGTCTGAGGTGGAAGTGAAACTCTTCTGATTAACCGCTGTGAGAAGGACTCACCCTCATTCTTGTTTTGTGGTTTCTCCAGTTCTGGACTTCAGCGATCCCTTCAGCACTGAGGTGAAGCCCAGAATCCTGCTTATGGGTCTGAGGAGAAGCGGCAAGTCATCTATTCAGAAGGTTGTCTTTCACAAGATGTCTCCCAACGAAACGCTGTTCCTGGAGAGCACTAACAAGATCTGCCGGGAGGACGTTTCCAATAGCTCCTTTGTCAATTTTCAGATTTGGGACTTCCCAGGACAGATTGACTTTTTTGACCCCACATTTGACTATGAGATGATCTTCAGGGGAACAGGAGCACTGATATTTGTCATCGACTCTCAGGTACAGTTTAGCGGCTTAGAGTTATGCCAGCCCTGCAGCCCTGGCACCTCCTCTCATCTGATCTTGATGGTTTCAGATTAGTTTTTTAAATCTATGACAGGCCTTTCTGCCAAAAAAAGGATAATTTTAGTTGGGTCCCTCAGACTTTCAGAGGCTCCCTCCCTCCAGCCCTAACCAACACCTGACTAACCCACCTTTAGTGAGATGTTTTCACCTCAGCAAATCATAGACCAGGAAACCTCACAGGTATAGGGAACTTCCCAGCAAATATGTGACACCCTCCAGTACCCCTGGTTAGACATCTATAAAAAAAGATCACAGACGTCTGCAAGAAAAATGCTTATTTCCTATGTGGATAAAGTTCTAAGTGAAATTTTTTCTTCTGAATCAAATTATATTAACTCTCATTAGTACATAGCTGGTCAAGATAATACAATTATGAGCTGGGTGCGGTAGCGTACGCCTGTAATCTCAGTGGCTTGGGAGGCGGAGGCAGGAGGATCACAAGTTCGAGACCAGAGGCAGTCTGCATAACTTAGTGAGACCCTGTCTCAAAAAGAAAAAAAGTGGGCTGAGGGTGCAGCTCAGTGGTCCAGCACTTGCAGAGCGTGCAAATGCAAGGCCCTGGGTTCAACCCCCAGTAGCACAAAAAGAGGAAAAAAAAATACAATTATGTATTTTATACAATACTAAAAAGTGAAATTTGTGATAAATATCTCTTACAAAGATGTGTATTTGATACTTTTCCACTTAATTCACCTATCCATCAGGCATAAAACAGGATGGGTCAATTCTATTTTTATTTTTTGTTTTTGTAGATATGAGTCCTGGGAGAAACTTTGTTTACATAGATAACTAGGTAGATATGGGGTCAGTTTTGTTATAAAGTTTGTCCAGTTACTTAATATCCTTCCAAGTTATATTCCTAGCATTACTCAGTTTTCCTTTTGAAATTAATTCATTCATTAATTGGGTTTTTATCTTTTTATCTTTTCTTTTCTTTTCTTTTTTTTTTTTTTTGAGACAGATTCTTGCTATGTAGCTCGGGCTGGCATGGAACTCACTCTGTAGCCCAGGCTGACCTCACATTCCAAATTGGTCCTCCTGCCTCAGCCTCCTCAATGCTCAGTTTTCTACCATGAAAAATTATTTTTAGTAGTTTATAAATCGATCTGATCAGGTCGTCCTTCACCTATGTTGGAAGTTAAGAATTGGGAGCTCCTTGACAGGTGAAGAGTCTTCCCCCCTTTATCAGATTCATACTAGCCTTCTCAACTGGTGTGCACTCTCTCTCTCTCTCTCTCTCTCTCTCTCTCTATCTTTCTCTCTCTCTACTTGGGGGTTGAACCCAGAACTTTGTACACATTTTGCAAGTGCTCTACCACTTGGCTGTACCCCCAGCTCATTTTAAATTTTAAATTTTTTATCTTGAGACAGTGTCTCACTAAGTTACACAGGCTGCCTTTGGCCTCGAGCCTGTGATCCTCCTGCCTCTGCCTCCTGAGTTACTGGGATTGCAGGTGTGAGACCGACACTTGGCTCCAAGTGGCTCTTTGACATGTGGCCTGCCTTCTGTACTGGGTGCCAAGAGGAGGCGCAGGGGAGACAGCAGCACCACAGGTGCATCTCAGGCAGATCAGTTTTAGGGAGGGCACATGTAACAGGATTGGGGCACTGAAGCCCTGCAGTCAGTCTGAGAAAGGGTCCAGGACTTGTGGCCCGACTGAAGGCTCTCCCGGGATCTCTTTTGCAACTGTGGAGAAATAAAAAGCAGTAGGCACTGCAGGTGTACTCTTGACCTCCTCTGAAGTTCAGGTCTCAATATTTCCCTGGAGGTGCGCTCACAGTCAGGGTGGCCTGACTGGTAGGCATCGCCCCAGCTGAGCACACTCGGTCTTTCCTAGAGCCTCAGAGGAGTTGGGAAGGAGGTGCTATGGAGACTGTTGGTAATCGTGGTTCTGAGCCTACAGAGGGAAAACCATTCTGTGAGAAGAATGCTTGTGATTCTAGGTGGACTGGGTGCCTGTCCCATTTATACAATATAGTAATGAAGTTTTCGGCAAAGCCCTTATTTCCAAGAGGGTGTACCGGGTGCCAGTTGTGTGGCTGTGGGAGCACAGCTATACTGTTAGAAGGGATTATTTCTAGAAAGGGTGGAGGTGTGGAGGGGGGAGACATTAAATCCATGGTATATGGACAGCCACCTAACAACAACAACAACGACCATAATGATGAACAGCAGCCATTCTCTCCTCCCAGGGCCCACCCAGAAGTGCCTGTGTTGAGCATGCTTGGAGAGACACCTGCACTGTGTCTCAGGCCTGCTATCAGCAGCTGCTTTCCAGGCTGTCCCACTTGTACTGACTTGCTTTCTGGCTCATCTGTAGCCTTGGCAGTACCTCCTGCTTTCCTGTCTCAGGTCTGCCAGTGCCGTAAATTAGGGAGCTCGGTGCCTCAGGGGAGTGGATAGGATGTCTGTGCGCTGCCTGGGAGTGGAGTCTCCGGGGATGTCCCCTCTTCTAAGTTCCATGTTCTCCCTAAGTCACCTGGTACTGTTTCTATAGTGGTTTAACAAGTTAGCAGTAGTAATAGACCTGCCCACGAGTAGGTAGATTCCAACTAGATTATTGATCATTTCAGGACAATGGCTTAGCCTGGTGCAGTGGTATACACTTATAATCCCGGTGACTCGGGAGGATCGCAGGTTTGAGGCCAAAGACAGCCTGTGTAACTTAGTGAGACCCTGTCTCAAGACAAAAAAGTAAAAAATGGGCTGGGGGTTGCAGCTGAGTGGTAGAGCACTTGCAAAGTGTATGTGTGAGGCCCTGGGTTCAACCCCCAAGTACTGAAAAAAAATAAAGACAAGGGTTTAGGAAATACTTAAATTTTGTGTTGTGTTTACGTAGCAATTTGTGTTTATGGAATTCATATTCCAATGCAAATCTGTTTTAAGTATTTATAATATGGCTATAATTTGGCCAAAGTAGATACACTTGCCTATTTTTAGATTGCAAATGTAATTTGGTTTTAATTTCACCTGAACATGAAAACATTTGGATTGGTTAAATTTTTTTTCTTCTGCAGTGTAAGAGGGTTGAACTCAGGGCTTCCATATGCTAGGCAAGTGTTCTACTACTGACTGAGCTGCACCACTAGCCCCTCTCTTATTTTTCATTTTGAGACAAGGTCTCACTATGTTATGTAGGCTGCCTCCAACCTAGCCTCCTGTGTTGCTGGGATTACAGGTGTGCACGATGGTGGCTGGCTGGCTGGCTTTCTCTCTCTCTCTCTCTCTCTCTCTCTCTCTCTCTCTCTCTCTCTTTGTTTTTAACTGTCAGTCACAGAGAGGTATGAGAATGTTTGAGAAAGTCATCTTTTTAAGTTACACTTTAAAAAGTGATTAGGGAGCATGGAGATGTAGCTCGGTGGTAGAATGCTCACTGACCATGTGCAAAGCCCTGGGTTCGATCCCCAGCAAGAGTAGGAAAAACGTTGTCGTGCTGTCATTTATTAAAACTAAATAATTAAAAAAAGAGTTTCAGTGCCTATCCAATACTTTTCTGTTGGAAGTAGACCTTAAGAATGACATTTGCAAGACTCTTACAGGATGTGGTTATCAGCATGAAAAAGAGACTCGGGTTTCGGGAAGCATGTCAGCAGTGCCTGTGTGTCCTCTCCTCTGTTTCTCAGGGGTGATCTTTTGGGCTGACATCTCACATTTTTACTTTTTGCCTGTGAATTCCTTACAGTCACAGGATTGCCTGGACAAATTTAACCCCAAGGGGAGAATCTGTCCTTATAGAACGTGAAATGAAGAGTGAAGGGCAGAATGAGTCCCCAGAGTGAACCGCATCTCCTGTGGCTGTCACACAAGTTGATCCATGCTGGTAGTGGTTGTGACCTGCTTAGAATTACTGGATCTAATTTCAGAGTAGAAACCAGGCAGTATATTTTTATTTCTCTAGAAACTGAGGCGATATTTTTATTGACTTAGTTTGGAGAATACAAAAATGCCAAGAGACATCCCATTATCTTGGCTTTCTGTATTTTTCAGGTTTGCAGACACACTGGAGGTGGGGGGAGTGGATTGGGGGTCAGAGTGAAAGTCCTTTAAATTCCTTCCTATGGATACAGTTACTTTTTATGCTATAAAAATAAGGTCCACCCACACCCTTTAAACTGGCTGTAATTCAGAGCTCTGACAGCAGCAGCTACTGGTGACTGTCGGAAGCAGTGGTCACTGTCACATGCTGTCCAGCCCCATTCAGGGTGCCCGTGGTTATGACCTGCCAGGTCAGCCTTCAGGGTGAGCTGCGTGTGCACGAGACCAGTCACGCTATCCTTGTAGTAGCACATCCTGACGCTGGGGATGTCCCCAGCAGGTAAGTATATGATCCATTTATAGACCATCCATGAGAGGAAATTTCATAGGCACTAAAACGAATTATGTGCTCGAGTTACTCACTGCAGCATAGGTGCATCTCCCTGGCATAACACTGAAAGAAAAAGGTACACATGCACCTTGCTATTTCTGTACTTTTTAAACAGTATAAGTGCGCGCTGTGTGGTGTTTGAGGATGTGTGCTTGTGTTGGGTAAAGAGGTGCTTGGGAGCCAACACTGAACTCCATATTGGTGACCACTGGAGAGTGGAGTAGAGGGACAGGCTGGGTTGAGAAGATGAGGAGAAATATACCACATTTTGGTGTTGATAATTTAATTCTTAAACAATGATGGATATACAGGTGTTATTACATTATTGTACAGTGGTTGGGGGCTGGGATTTGGCTCAGTTGGTAGAGCACTGCACTGCAGTCTCTGAGGTCCTGAGTTCAATTCCCAGCACTGCAAAAATGGGAGAAGGGCCTGGCAATCCACTCCCAAGGCAATCCCGAAACAGTCAGCCATTGAAAACCCTATGAGGGTCTCTATGAGTCGGATACCGACTCGATGGCACCTAACAACAACAACAACAACAACAACAACAACACACTGGTTGGAGGGAGAAAAAGTAGTGTTGTTTTGTTTGAAGCAATTACCGTAGACCAGGGGATTGGAGACATAATGGAGGGTGGGGGGAATGGGTTGGGGGTCAGAGTAAAAAGTCCTTTAAATTCCTTCCTATGGATAGTTACTTTTTATACCATAGACCAGGGAATGTGAACTTTGTGTTAAGGACTGGGTGGTAAATACTGGAGGCTTTGGGGACTGTGCTGTGTCCAGAAGCTTCCAGAGAGGACTGCTATTCAACTCTCCCAGTGGAGCACCAAAGCAGCCTTAGACAGGATACAAATAGGCGGGCATAGCTGAGTTCAGTGTAACTTGGTTTGAAAAACCAGGTGGGGGCCCTGCAGGCCATGGTTTGCTGACTTCTTCTCTGGACTAGTGTTAAAATTGTTCCCCAAACTCCTTCCCCATCCTCCATGTCTCCATTTCTAACTGTTCATCACATTTCACCAAGAGACTTGGAAAGCGGGGAAGAATAATATTTCAGGGAAGGTCGTAGTTGGTATGGGGTCAGTTTCTCTTCCTGAAACTACAACTCTTGGTCTTTGTGGCTGTCAGCAGGCTGAATTATTACTGCTTTAAATCAGTTGCATTTTGTTAGGTTTTTCTTCTCTTTGTTAACAAAACTTAGGTTCTCAAACTTGCATGCTATGAAGCTAGGATTTTGGGGGAGGCCTTTCAAAATCTTTTGGGGTTTTGTAGCCATGCATTTCCAGGTGAAGAGTGTGTGGAAGGTCTGGGAAGCAGAGCTGAAGGCATTGCCTTTGTTCCCAGGATGACTACATGGAAGCCCTGGCCAGGCTCCACCTCACGGTGACCAGAGCCTACAAGGTGAACACGGACATCAACTTCGAGGTGTTTATTCATAAAGTAGACGGTCTGTCTGATGACCACAAAATTGAAACCCAAAGAGATATTCACCAGAGGGCAAATGATGACCTGGCAGATGCTGGATTAGAAAAAATTCACCTCAGGTGAGAATAGAAACCCCTTCCGGTCAGCAGTAAAGGATGGAGGAGAGCAGGTTTGGGCTCTAGAGTCACCACAGTTGGCTCGGCATGGGCAATAAATTAATCTTTTGTTTTGTTTTGTTATGTTTTTGATACTGGGGAGTTGAATGCAGGGCCTTGCACCTACTTTGCAAGTGCTCTGCGGTATGGCTGCACCCCCAGCCCATTTTTTATTCTATTTATCTTGAAACAGGATCTCACTAAGTTATGCAGGCTGTCTCTGGCCTCGAATTTGTGATCCTCCTGCTTCTGCTTCCTGAGTTACTGGGATTACAGGTGTCCACCCAGGCTGGCTAGTAATTTATCTTGTTTACTTGTTTTGTGCTAGACCCTGGGATAGGATTTAGGAAAAATGAATTTTGCACATGCTAATTCTAACTTTGGTGAAAGTAGTGTTTTTGTTTTGCTTTTGTTTTTAACAAATGGACAAAACTATGCTTCTCTTATATGAAAAACCAAACTGAAGCTTACAGTTCTTGATAAATATGATAGTATGTATAATCATAAGTGAAGGACTAGTCTAAAAATAGTTCAGATAGAAATTTTCCATGGAGGAAAATTTCTCTGTTATTCTTTTTGAGAGAATACATACATTATTCATTTTCAAATTGGGAAAATTAAAAATATTACATACTTCAACATCAATAATTTGGTAGCTATTTACTGGACAACTAGAGACTTGCAAAAAGATGATCAGGTGTGGATTCTCTCGTAAAATGTAAGGAAGCTGGTGGGGGCTCGTGTGACTGTACTTTTAAGCTGGCTAGTCAGCGGAAGAGAACAGGTACAGTTCTAGGATTTTGGGAGGTGAGGAGGAATAGATAGTTAAAGCATACCCAGTTTTTACCAAGATCATTGTGAATTCTGTGTTAGAACTGTAGAATCAGAAAGGAAATTATAGGTATTATGACGGAGCCTAAGAAGACTGTTCCTCAGTCAAAGGGAAATGTGATGAAATATTGTTTTCTCTTTCAGCTTTTATCTGACAAGCATATATGATCATTCAATATTTGAAGCTTTTAGCAAAGTGGTTCAGAAACTGATTCCACAACTCCCAACCCTGGAGAATTTACTAAACATCTTTATCTCAGTAAGTAGATAATTTGTTCCTGTTGTAGTCATCTGCAGAATTTGAGAGGAACATTGTGAGAGTGAAAAGTCTTATGCTGGGCCTGGTGGTGCACATTTGTAATCCTGGCACATAGGAGGCTGAGGCAGGAGGATTGCAAGTTCAAGGCCAGCCTGAGCTACATAGTGAGCTTCAAAAAACAAAACAAACAAACAAAAGAGTGAAAAGTTTAATTCTGCTTGTTCTAAAGCATTTCAAGGTCACTTGAGTATTACTTTTGAAGATGACTACTACGTATTGTTTTAGATTTACTCCCAAAATGTGTACTTCACTGATATAATTGGAGTATTTATTCAAGTTGTAGGCAGCCATCAATATAAATGGAACTCTGTCAGAAGCAAGGAGCATAAAACTTGGTTTTGGTGATAAGGCACATAGTTGAATAACTTTTGATATGTTTATCAGTATATTGAATGATACCCCTAATGAGTCCTATACACTGCCAGCTTCAGAGTTAGGAAATACTACTGAATTTATTTTCCTAAAATAAATCACTTGTGATAATTCTGCTTTTTATCTTTCTTTGCAAGTCCATTATAAAGTTTATGACAATGAAGTTTGAATTGTAATAAAATGATACAGCTTACAATTTTTGTAACTTAATTTTTGCTTATTCATGTTTTATGTTGGGGATGACATATAATTAAACAAACTTTTATTTTTACTTTTTCATTATTTTCATTTTTATTGTTATAACTAGGTTTTTTTTTTTTTTCTTTCTTTCTGTGACAGGGTCTCACTGTGTAGCCGAGGCTGGCTTTAATCCATTCTACCCTCCCTACAACTCTTTCTTGCCCTCTCTCCTGTCTTTTCTTCCCCGGGGCCCCCTTCCTCTTTCCTAATAGTTGAGATGGTATATAATTTTATGTAATCATAATCGTTTGAAATCAGCTATCACTTTAAGGCACCCCATCATCTTTTTTATTTCAGAATTCTGGAATTGAAAAAGCATTTCTATTTGATGTGGTCAGTAAAATTTATATTGCAACCGATAGTACTCCTGTGGATATGCAAACCTATGAACTCTGCTGTGATATGATAGATGTGGTTATTGACATCTCTTGTATTTATGGGTAAGTAAACATTCTTAAAGGCCCGAATCAAGCCATCCTTTCCAGGATAGGGAATGTAGCATGTAGCTCAGTGGTAGAGCACTTGCCTATCATGTCCAGTCAATCCTTAGCACTAGGGGGGGAAAATCATCCATCTTTCCCTTTCATAACTTTTGAGGTAGTTTTATATTTATCTGTTTGACTTTAATATTTTTGTTTTAAATAAGATCTATAAATACACCATTTAGCATATAATAGTAAAAATAATTATTGAATGAATACCTGTAGTTATGATTAAAACTTCATTGCATGCATCATATAATTTATCCTCAGCTATTTTGTGAGACAGGAATTACTATACCCATTTTACAGATGAAATCTAAGGTTCTGAGTGGTTTTAAGTATCTAACTGCTGCTCACACTGTTGGTAAGAAACAGAATTAGAATTTGAACTCAGGTCTAAGTGATTCCTGATCCATTGCTAAAAAAATCTGTTAACTTATCATACCCTGTGGGATACTAATAGATTTTTGAACTCTAAATATCTCATTAACATTTTTATTATTATTCTATTTGTTATAGAAAATAACTGCTGAATTATAAAAAAAATACTTAAAAAAATACTTTTGCTTGTCTATAGACAGCAAAGAATTATAAAACTAAGTGAATAACATCTGCTTATTTATTATTATGACCTTACATTATTAGAAAACAGAACTTCCTGTATATTTAAAATAATATCAAATAAACAAGAGTGAAGAAAGTTGATTTTGTTACCAGAGATAGAAACAGATCTGCATGGTGCAGTGGAGCAGGCCTATTATTCCAGCAACTCTAGAGGCAGAGGCAGGAGGACTGCGAGTTTGAGGCCACAGGCAGCCTGTGTAACTTAGTGAGACCCTGTCTCAACAGCACAAGTAAAAAGGGGCTAAGGGTACAGCTCAGTGGTAGAGCACTTGTAAAGTGTGCGCAAGGTGAGTTTAGCCCCTCCTGAATCTAGAATAAAAAAAGAAACAGTTCTACATAATTACAAATTACAAATGAACAAGTATTGTACAGAGTCAATGAGTGTGAATTAGTTGTTTATTTAGACATCAGGTGTTGCTGTTTGTTTATATTGGCTCTTACATTTTCATTGAGTTGTGAATGAGGCAAAGGTCATATTCTTCTTTATTTACTGTCTGTGACTTGGGACACACAGCTTGACACTCTACCTCCTATGTCAACTGTTGCTAGTCTCAGTCTCACTGTTTCTCTCTTCCACTATCTGAAAATCCCTTGTTCACTCAGTTCAGATTTCTCGTGGCTAACTCTATTACACGCAGGAGCATGCACACGTGCACGTACACTCAGTCCAACACCCAGTCCCTTTGGATGTGAAATAGAGAAAGCGATACTTACCTCCTAAGAATGTGGTGAGGATTATACTCCATTAGACTCATAATGTGCCTTGACCTGGTAGACCCTGGACAAACTGTAGCGGCCATACTTTATTATTGTTATTATTAAATACTGCCATTTGGCTTTATGAATAGACCTTATTTGCCAAGATTACTACCCTGCAGTATTCTATTATTTTTAAGCCATAAGTGGATGACCTTGACATAGTCGTGGAAGCTGAATGAACCCTGATTACAGTCTAGATTACTGTGGTAATCAAGTACAATGAAGAACACAATTAATCTGGCACATGCTTAATGATATGCATGATCATTATTGTGTCATATGGTAATTAGACATAAGTGGAAAGTTGTTCATGTAAATGATGTTAATCAGGGTATTTTTACTCAGCTAAAACAAACATGGGGAGGCAGGGGCTGGCGAGAGGAAACTGGGCTTTGCTAGTGGATTGTTTTTCTGTGGCCTGGTGCAGTGTTCCCCAGAACCCACAGGGTTCAGTAAGAACCAGTCTGGGTCACAAGTGGTTTGTGGCCTCTGGGGTTTCTTCCAGTTGTTTCCTGGAGAAGCAATGAGCCAGCCAAGTTAACCAGCAGGGGGAAGGGTGGGGATGAGCCTGGAGCCTGGGGCCCTACAAGGCTGCCCAGGAAGCAAGTGGCCCTGGGACTGGTGGTCTTTCTGCCCTTTCTCAGAGGCCTAGTGGAGACCACAGGCCTTAGAAGCAAGTGACCTGGTGTCTCAGGAATCTCTTCACTGAGGTTCTACATAAGCAACAGCTCTAAACACACACGATTTAATGTGTTCCACTTTCAGTGTGTTTGCTTTGCTTGTAGATGAAAATTTGAGTAGTAGAACATAGTTGTAATTCTAAAACCTCACCAATTTCTACTTGTAATTGTTAAAATCCTTTTTGATATTTTATTTTTAGTTATGAAAATAATACTTATTGTAGAAAATACATAAAGGTATAAAAATAAAATTAAGATTGCCTTTGGGGCTGGCCAAGCATGCTGAAGGTCTTGGGTTTGATCCCAAGGTCTGGAAAAAAAAAAAACACAATAAAACCAAAAAAACCACAGTCTCACCACTTAATCTACTCAGTGTTTTGGTAGGTTATAATGAGTTTGGCCCCTTTTAAGAAAACAGCTAACTTCTGCAATTAACTTTAACTAAAATTTTTTTTAAATTTTATTTAATTTTTTGCCAATTTTGAAACATGGTCTTGCTAAGATATTTAGACTGTCTCTGGCCTCAAACTCTTAATCCTGCTTGAGCCTTCTGAGTAGCTGGAATTACAGGTCTGTGCCACTGTATTTTGTATGTATGTATGTATGTATGTATGTATGTATATGTTTGTTGACAGGGTTTTGAAGTGTTGCTCAGATTGACTTTGAACTTCTGGGCTCAAGTGATGCTCCTGAGTAGCTGAGACTTAACAATCTACTTTTAAGTAATCATGTAAGATACCAGTTTAAAATACTTTCAAAACTAAAAAACCTACATTTCCTTCAAAATACAATTCAGGTTTTTCACTAAATCACGCTTATTACCCTATCCCTTTGTATATTTATAAGATTAAAGAATTAACTTTGGTATTAGTCAAGTGTAGATTTGAGGTCCTAACTCTGCCTCAGCAGCTGTACTGCTGTGGCATCTGTTCCTGTCAGATCTCAGAAGCTAAGCAGGATCAGGCCTGGTTAGTACTTGGATAGGAGACCACCTGGGAACACCAGGTGCTTGTAGGCTTGGGAGACGGACCTGACAACCCACTCCCAAAAATCAATCTGCCATTGAAAACCCTAAAACAGCAGAGAACACTAACAATAGTGTTTCGCCTGTTATACATAGGGTCACTATGAGTCAGACACCAACTCAACAGCATCCAACAACAACAACTCTGCTTCTATCATCAGTTTGGGTCAGATTACCTACCTTATTTCCCCCAGCCTTAGTTTCCTCAGTATCTAGCTTAGAGGATTCTGCTGGCAGATAATGGATAATACCTAGCCAGAACTAAGAACAATATATGTCATATAGTAAATGACTAATAAATGCTAGCTCTTACATGAAATTGACATATGTTAGCATTACTCCAATTAAGTCAAATTTCTGGTCAAGTATTCATAAATTTAGAGAGTAAGTAGAAGCCAGAAAATTAATACAGTTTCAGATAAGGAGAAAAGGTTCAGGGATGTGTTCTTTGCCTGTGAGGAAAGGATTCATAATTCTGACACCAGTGTATTCAGCAGGTCCAGTACTGATCATTAAAACATCGTAAAAGTAGCAGTTAACATTCCTTGTGCATTTTATATGTTCTTGCTTGTTTTTATATTCAGTGCTATATAGACATTTAATCTTCATTAGGAAACTTTGAAGTAATTGCTGTCAGTATATACATGAGGAAATTGAGGCCTAAAGAAGTTACTCAGCTTGTCCAAGTTCATATACTAGATAAGGGAGCTGAGACTCAAATCCAAGTTATCCATGTCTACTGACCACACACCTTTACCTAAATAGATCAATATACTTACTTAGCTACTTTGAAAAAATGTCACATCTACAGAAAATGAGCAAGAGTAGTATAATGAACTATATACCTTTCATTAGGATATACAGTTTTTACCATTTTGCTGTGTTTGCTGTATCTTTTTGTTCATAATTTTTTTTTTTTTTTGGTACTTGGGAGTTGAGCTGAGGGCTTGCACACACTTTGCAAGTGCTCTACCATTGGACTGCATGTCCAGCCCAAGTTTTTTTGTTTGTTTTTCTTTTGAGACAGTGTCTTGCTGAGTTATACAGGCCGCCTCTGGCCTTGAACTCATGATCTTCTTGCCTCAGCCTACCCAATTGCTGGAATTACAGACATGCACCTTATACCCAACTCATAATACATATTTTTTGTCTGTGTGTTTTTGCTGAACTGTTTGAGAGTATGTTGCAGACCTCTTGATTCTTTAATCCTGGATGTTTGAGCACGTATCTATTAAGAATAAGGACCCTCTCTGACAGGACCAAGCAAGGTTTAATTAGCAAACTAAGCAAATTTAGCATAGCTGTATTATTCTATTATCTAATATATAGGCCATAATCAAATTTTGCCAGTGGTCCCAATTCTATCACTTTTTGTTGTTTTTTTTTGCAGAGCTGGGGAAAGAGCCCAGAGCTTGTGCATGTTAGGCAGTCACTCTACCATGGAGCTACACCCCTAGCCTCCCAGTTCTATCTTTTAGAGCAGTTTTTTCTCTGATTCAGGGTCTACTCCAGCTTTTGGCAATCATGCCACTTTAAACATTAATTTGGGACAGTTTTTCAGCTCTGTTTTTTGCCTGACCAAGCTTTTGAGAGCCTGGCTGGTCTGCCATGTGAAAACAAGCCCCTTGGCTGTGGAGGGGAGAAGAGTTCACCTCCATCCCTCATCTATGTTCCTCCAGTGCCTGGAGAGCTGCCTGGCTGTTAGAACAGCCACTCATTGTGTCAGTGGGAAAAACTTGGTACCTTCTTGTGGGTGTGCTACTGAGATCTTTTGCTGAAAGTTACTGCAAGGATAAATGACCTATCCTTACGATGACCATTTTCTGTGTGTTAAAGCTGGGATTTGTCACTGGGTTACAATTTGTAGTTCTTTCTCAGTGGTTGAAATACATTTTGGTTTCTGTCCCCACTTAGTCTCAAAGAAGATGGAGCAGGAACCCCCTATGACAAGGAATCAACAGCCATCATAAAGCTGAATAATACAACAGTTCTTTACTTAAAAGAGGTAACAAAGTTCCTGGCTCTGGTTTGCTTTGTCAGAGAGGAAAGCTTTGAAAGAAAAGGTAATTTTCTGGTGTGATTTAAAAGAATCATTTCAATTCATATTGTCTTTGTTGCTTGTTGCACATAGGTGGGCAAACAGTGTGCCCTTGAAGCTTCCAGAGTCACAGGCCCTGGGCTAGCACGCCTGAGGTGGGCCCGATTGGGCAGGCTTCTGGGCCGGTGAGCCTGCTGCCCCCTAGTGGTGCAGTTGCGACTGGGAGGAGGTGGAAGCTGAACCTGATGGTTTTCCCAGGGGCCTTAGCTTTTCTGTCAGTGAAGCCAGCAGAGGCACATTGTCAGGATGTCTCTGACCAAGGAGAAGACTCCTCAGCCTGGACTGAGGGTGGAGGTCTCTCCCCTGTCTGTATCTCTAGAAGGTCTTAGGTGACTGTGTGACCATTTTTTCATCCTCATGTACAGGAGGGAACAGTAAGACTGTTATATCATTAGAAGTAGATGGTATTTGATTTCTGCTTAGCCTTCATACACTCTTAAATCTTCAAAACATAGGAATCATATCATAATTCCAGAAAGAAGACACAAATATACTTAATAACTCTACCAAACATCTTCTTAAGATCAAATGCAGTTTTATTTTAAAACAAGAGCAATTAACCTCATTTCTCTCTAAACTGAGAAATACCAGCTTACTAATGTTGCTAGGGATTTTTGTTAATAACTAGGATATTGTTTACTAATTTGTTGGGTAAAAAAAATTCCCAACAGAGGGGGAGTTTATGTAGACTCAGTGGTACTGTGCTTGCCTCACACGCATGAAGTCCTGGGTTGAATCCCCAGCATCACACACACACACACACACACACACACACACACACACACACACACAGTTGAAATAGTAATGTTTACTGAAAAAGCCTTCTTTTTTCCTTATAAGCAATGCATGTTCATTATGAAAAAGCTTTGAAAATTTAAGAAAATATAAAAGTAAAATGAAACCTTATTTCATATCTATTATTTCTGGGATGTTCTTCTTTCTTTCTTTTTCCCTCTCCTTCCTTCTTTTATTCCTCTTTTTTTTTTCCAACAAAACTGGGGCCATGCTACTTATATAACTTTATGTCCTGCTGTCTTGACTTATTTATATAATGAAACTTTCCTAATTTATTTGCCATGAAAACGTAATTTAGATTTTGTTTCTTTCTATCCCCAAAATAATTATTTCACTTAGAAATTTAGAAATTACAAATAAGCAAAAAATTATTGATAAGCTTATTAGATAACCACTCCTATAAAATTTTCTAGCCTTTTCCTTACATATACGTGTACATGTATATATACATGTATGTATATGTGTGTATACATATAAAAGAACTATGAGATTATTATATAAATATTACTTTATAACTTTCACTTAAATTATTAGACATCTTTCTAGTTCATTAACTTTTTTTGCCATATCATTTTAATGGTTGTGTTGGATTGTTCTGTTTTCAGACATAATATATTTTTAAGGTTTTGATGTTATAAATAATATGATGACCTTCTTTGAAGTAAATATTTGTGTGAGTCCCTGGTTATTTCCTCAGAGAAAATTTCAAGTGTAAATACTTAAGTCAAAAGAATAGACATGTTTTCATGCCTTCCAATGAATATTACCAAAGTGTCCTTTAGAAAGATTTATAGATTTATGCTACTAAGAGAATATAAATGTATTCCGTTTGCTGTATTCTTATCAGAATTGCATTTTAGTGTCTTGGAAAGTTGGTAATTGAAAACTGGTGTATCCTTTAAATTTGAATTTCCTTGCCTCATGAAACTATGTATTTTTCCTTTTCCTGTGTTTACTATTACTGACCAAGTTGACTTGTGTCTTTTGCCCTCAGAACTTTTAATTAAGTGATGTTCATCCTTTACTTCATATTTACATATTGCTGAAAGTGAGAACAGATTATATAGTAGATTCACAGAGTTTGGAAGATAGATTGGACTATGCCTTGGTTTACACTCTCACTTTACAGGCCCACAAAATAAAAGTGACTTTCCCCCAAACTGACAGTACTAGTTTATGGCTGTCAGGCCTAAAAATGACTGGACTTCTTTCTGCAGAGAGCCAGGTGTGTGTGTGTGTGTGCGTGTGTGTGTGTGTGTGTAAGTAACTATTTTATACCTATTTCCTTCATTAAAAATATTTCCAAAATTTATTGATGATTGATATTTTGTTGACTTTGGAAGGAAAATAAAAGTAATGCAGAAAGTACAGCTTCAACTCCAGAACCATGTAGGCTGATGGCATGTTCTAAAATTTAGGAAACATTAGAGTCAACCTGGAGGCTTTATTTATTTTGAATTGATTTTAGACTTAATGGAAAAGTTGCAAAAGTTGTTCACAGTTTTCATATATTCCTCATCCAGCCTACCATAATGTCATATCTTACATACTACAGTGGAACTATCAAAACCAGAGAATTAAGTGGCATAACACTATTTCTTTTTTTTTTTTTTTTTTCCTTTTGAGACAGGATCTTGCTGTGTAGCCAGGCTGTCCTGCAACTCACTATGTGGACCAGTCTGGCCTTGAACTCAGCATTGATCCTCCCACCTTAGCCTCCAGAGTACAGGGAATACAGGCGTGTGCCCAGTTTGTAGCATAATACTATAAACCAAACTATAGACTCTATTCAGATGTCACCAGTTTTTCCTCAAATGTTCTTTTTCTGTTCCAGAGTCACAAAGTTGATTTAGTTGTGATTTGTTCTCTTCCTGTCCAGTCTGTGATAGTTTCTTGTCTCTTGTGTCATTGACACTTTTGAAGAGTACTGATCAGTTATTTGGTGGAATGTCTGGCTGGAGTGAGACTCTGCACTTCAGCAAGAATCCCACACAGAAATGAGGTTGTATCCTTTTCACTGTTCTAACAAGTAGTTCACTTGGTTGGTATGTCTAGGGATGCTAACCTTGATCTAGTTAAGGTTATGTCTGTCAGGTTTTCCACTGTAAACTTCCTAAGGTTTATTAAATGCTTCCAGCTGTGCACTGTGGTGCATGCTTGGAGTCCTAGCAACTCAGGAATTGGAGGCAGGAGGATTGAGGGCAGAGGTGGCTGGCACAATTTAGCAAGACTGTGTCTCAAAATAAAGGATAAAAAATGGATTGGGGATGCAGCTCAGTGGCAGAGGACTTGTCCAGAATGTGTGAGGCCCTGGATTCCACCCCCATTGCTGCAGTACATACGTACATACACACATGCGTACTTTTAAACTGTGCAAATCCTATTTCTCTTTAAACTTTCACCCACTGGTTTTAAAATCCATCTATGGTTGGGGAACTAAATTTAAGCAGGAATTTAGCCCATGAATCTTTGGTAAATTATTCCTAAACCACCTCGATGGGATCATCTGTGGTGACAGATTTTGTAAAGTTTATTTAACTAGCTGGAAATCTTAGGTATTAGTTTTAATGTTATAACTAAGATGTAAGAAAATGGGCACGCTTAATGGCTGCTCTCATCATGTTTAATTTGTGTGCTTTTTAGGGTAGCTAACCATCTCCAGTTTATTGGGACCCAGGGGGTTCTTGGGACAAAAGACCTTCATTGCCAAATTTGAGGACTTCCCAGGCAAATGCCATATGTTGGTCACCCTAGCTATAAGCATACATTTTTTTCCCAGTGCTGAGGTTTTGAACCCAGCTAGGCAAGTGCTGTACCACTGAGCAGCACCCTTTTTAGTCTTTTATTTTGAGGCAGGGAGGGTCTCACTAAGTTGACCAGGCTGCCTCTGGCCTCAAACTTGAGACCCTCCTGCCTCAGCCTCCCAAGTCATGGGGATTACAGGAATGCACCACCTTGTCTGGCTTATCATGTATCTTTAAAAAGAACTTAATGCTTATAAATATGTGGAATATTCGGATTTCTGTATTGTTGCTTTGATCTCAAGTATTATTGAGTGCTGTTGGTGCTGATAATCAACACTTGTTAGCTTTTCCTCATGTTGGTCTCCTGAGTTTTCATTAATGATCTCTGTGACTGCATCAAGGAGAGGTCTGAATCAGATGCACATCATAGCATCTTGGGAGGAGAGCAGGTAAATAATCCAGATATCTGGGCCTTCCTCTAAACAATTAGAATAGAATTTTTGGTCAAGTGACCTGGGTTTGTTAGTTTTTTTTTTTTGTTGTTGTTTTTGTTTTTTTAAGTTTCCTGGGTGTTTTTAATGTGCAGCTAGGGTTGAGAATGGCTGACTCAGAAAATGGGGGACTGTATTAACCGTGGATGATGGTGTAGGCAGTGTTTATTCTGTTTGTGTCTCTGTTCTTGTATTTAATGCCTTTAATACCTTTAACTGCCTTTAATGAAAATCTTAATACAGCAAACACTTTTTATGAACACCTGCTTCCTTTAAAAACCTCAATTGTGAACGTCCATGTTTTACTTTTAAAATTCCAAACACAGCAAGATTACTATCATATATTGCAATGTATGAAGGTGAATGAGTTAAGACTTGTCAAGAACTATCACTAGGATGTCTCTAAAATTTCCTAACTTGAGCATTTCATTGTACCCTTAGCTAAATTCCTAGAGCTAATAAACTTTCTTCCTAAGGCAGTTTGTTGCACATAAAAGCAGTAGATTTCAAAGTAGTTCTCACATCTCATATTTTATTTCTTTGTTCCTTGTTTATTTCTTGTTACTTTCCCCCTGGTTGCCTCAGTTAATCTTTTCTTGAGGAAATCATTTTACTGCACTGTCACTGCAGAAGCAGCAGAGGGCGCTACTCAGAGGCTTCCCTGCTCCTGGAAGCTGAGATGGTGTTTTTCCCCCAGTGCACTTGCAGTTGTATGACTAATTTGAAGGATTTCATCCTTGGCTGTAATCCCAACTCTTTCTTTGGATAGGGTTCTGGAAACATCACCTGACGGAAATAATTTTCACCAGTTAATTTAAACATGGCAAATAGACCCAATCACCTTATCCTAATTGGTGTAAAGGTAATATTGCTCTCAACCGTTTTACAAATTAATAGTGATGATGAAAAATGCATTCCAAGATTTTGGATTGCCCTTTAGTCTATTATTCTATTTTGTGCTACTGGATTATTTCTGAAAAACACAAGAATATTCTCCCCCTCTATTTCTCCATTTAAAATTTATTTAGTATTGAAAAGCTGATGATGCTGTTGGTTGTTGAATTACTACTGAGCTTGGAGTTGACGTGAAGTGACTGTTACCATTCTAGAATCAGTGACTTTGCATTCCCTCTATTTTATGAGGATGGTTTAAAAATCAGTAAGGATTGATTGATTGATACTGTGACTTTGATATCTCTACCACATTCCAAGTCAGGGTCTGCCTCCACTCTGATCAATTTAATAATTTAATAATTCCTTTTGGGGAGAACTTTTTCATTAAAGATATTCATTCATTCATTCATTCATTCATTCATTCGACACAGGTTCTTGCTATGCAGCCTAGACCTCAAACTCTTTATCCTCCTGCCTTAGTCTCCGAAGTGCTGGGATTACAGGTGTGTACCATCATGCACAGCTAATTTACTGTAATTTTAATTAATCTTTAATTCTAGAAGGTTAAACAAAAACATGGACACCTTTGGATATGTGGCATATACTCTGGAATCTTTCCTCAGGAAACACCTGTGTACACGAGACAACCTGCATTTCCTGCAGGTTTACTACGATTCCTGAAGTTCAACCCTGAGCACATTAGGTGATGGCTGCTCCTCTACTGCCCCCTACTGGCTTGACCTGGCCATGGGAGACATGAAAAGATGGAGATTATTTCTGTTTGGCATTTATAAATATTTTTGTTCTGTTCTAGGGCTTATTGACTATAATTTTCATTGCTTCCGGAAGGCCATCCATGAAGTTTTTGAGGTGAGAATGAAAGTGGTAAAATCAAGAAAGGTTCAGAATCGGCTACAGAAGAAAAAAGGAGCCACCCCTAATGGGACCCCTCGAGTGCTGCTGTAGGTGAGGTTTCAGGAATATCTTTTGAACTCACACCTTTTTGATGAGGCTGCTGCACCATGTTGCACTAAAGAAAGAGAAATAAGGAGACTGGGACACATGACATGGGTTTGTTGTAAACAAACAAACAAACAAACAATTACTGCAAATATCTTGATCTTCTTTTTTAAATAAAGTAAGCACTTTGAAGCAAAAACTTGAATAGTAACAATGAAGTAAAATCCACCGTACTTTCATTACACAAATGTAAACTTTTGTGGTCAGTAGTTAGAAAATTGCATATGAGAACTGCCAGGAACTGTACATATTTTGCACTTTTTCATGGTTTTTTCTCACTGAACTGAACTTTGATAAGATGACTTTTCTAAACTCTTTTCTGTACTTGGTGTCAAGGACATGTATACTATAGTACTATACTATAGTACATATTCATATGGCAATCAGAAATTAATCAAACATGCATTGGTAATGACTTTTTGTAAATTTGGGAATCTTTGCTACCAGTTGAGAAGAATCATTTTTCATTGGAGCTAGAACAGATTGGGGCTGGAAGCTCCAGGAGCAATAAGAACTATCCCCTATTTATAACGGGTACAAAAGGGAGTTTTGTAGAATAATATTAGCATTAAACTTACCTAAAAATTTCTATCACCATGGCTGTGCTTCCCTATTCAGCAGTTTTGATGAAACTCTTTACCTCAACACACACCTCTATAATCTCTTTATACTGACAGATGATTTCTTTTCGCTGCATTACTATTCTTTAGAACTTTGGGACCAGATTTCCAAAATGGTGCCGATCACTGGAGAGAAATAAAAATATCATTGAGGCAGGGTTTCTGGAGGCTTTTCTGTACCTCCCACTTGGGACTAAAATGACATCAGAGGACAAAAAGTTTCCCAAATGTAGGCAGTTGGCAACTGCAGACTAAAATATATGTGCAGTGTACACAGTTATCATGTTTGGCCCCTGTGTAATAGCGGGCTGCTATGCTACATTTAAAAATCTTTATTTGTGATCAGTTTTTTAATTGCTGCATGACTACAGTGAATGGAGCGAATCTCACATTTCCACCATGGTGCTTAATCCTACTTCCATTTGTCACCCGAATCACCTTTTCATCTGTGAAAATGTGAAATGTGCCTCATATCCCCTGCCTGTCCTCACATTGGTACTGAATTCAGCTTGCTACCATCATGCTCTGCAAGGCTGACAAGTCATCCTGAAATCCCTCTCACCATCGGTGGGAAAAGGATGGCCTGAAGAAGCATTGTAGTTAGCCCTGTCTTTGTTTCTACGAAGTTCTTTCACTTATGTTTACTTTAGACTGGCATGAAATGAAGAGTCCTAAATCTGCTCCCATTCCAAGCCATTCCAAGTGGGTAATTCTGTGTCCATCCCAGAGATTAACACTCTATGACATGCCTCTGGGGTGTTAAAATATTCTTTAAAAACAGAGCCTCTGCGGACATCAAAGCTGGCCCTAGCACAAAATGTACACAGTCCCTGAGGCAACTTGTCCTTGAAACTCTCCCACTTCCCTCAGTGGCTTCTTTCCAATCCTTTTTCCTCTTTCCCTTCAAGTTCTATTTCTTTGAGGCTGGTGACTGAAATTGAAGATGGTAGCTGATTAGGGTTTAAAGTTTGAGTCCCCCAAAGGTTGGTGCCTTTTTTTTTTTTTTTTGGTACTGGGGGTTGAACCCAGGGCCTTGTGCTTGCATGCTTTGCAAGTGCTGGACCACTGAGCTACATCCCTCAGCCCATTTTTTTACTTTTTGAGACAGGGTCTCGTTAATTTATGCACATTTCCTCTGGTCTCAAACTTGTGATCCTCTTGCCTCTGCCTCCCAAGTCACTGGGATTATAGGGATGCGCCACTGCGCCCAGCTAGGTTTGTGCATTTATAAAGGAGATTTCAAGAAATTACTAAATTACCCTGACTCCCTTCCTCATGATTCCCACTGAGGAATCTAGCTGAGTTGGTCAGGAGCCCAGAGTTCCAGAGAAGTCTTTCCCCTGACTTCCAGAGCTATTCCCTTCTGGCCTTATCCAGGCCTGATACATGTGTGTGTTATTCTTGTAAATCTAATTTCCTAATGTTTTATAGGATGTTTCTCTTTAAATAAGCAAAAAAGAGCCGAGTTTCTAATAAAACCCTGTCCTCAAGATAGAGACACTTGCCAACTGGTAAATCACACGTTACTTTCATATATATATATATATATATATAATAACCAGGTGGAGCTTCCATTTTTAAGCTGGATGTATGATGGGTTTTTGTTAAAATGTGCCTTAAAAAGCCTGTTACTTCAAGAGCATGTGATTCTTTGGGGGAAAGGCAACAATAATCCTATGATGCAGGACCCACTTTCATGGTAGTAAATGCACCCTTTGGTTAATCACATGCTAGTATAGATTACTGCCTCATACTTTGTAAGTGTGGAAATGACCTCTTAACTAAAGAAATATGTAGGAGTTAGGTCTGAGTGTTCTAGTTTTCAAGTCTATGCTATTGGAATTGCAACAAATCTTCATGTCCTTTTGCATTTTATCTTTGATGTGGGAGTTAGCAAAGTGTATGTTTATGTCACAGTCTCAAATGTGGCTATGAACAAAAAGGATAAACGCAGGGCTGCAATGACTGCACTGGAACAGGTTTGCCCAGTTTTAAGAGTTGAGAATGTGACCTGTAGGTTTCTATGGCAGAACAGTCTTTTGCCTTTTGAGGCAAGCAAAACTTCTGCATAGAGATGAAACTCTTTGAATATCATATTTGGTTATTTTCAGTGATATAGATCAGTTTGAATGACCAGTATGAAGTGTTTTTGAAGAACTATAAATAAAAAAACCTGATTAACATTCACTGTGTTATTTTATAACCATAATATATTTTGAACCCTTAAATATAAAGTGTCAAAGTCACAGCACTACTCTTATGTATAGATTATATACCAGCTCTCTAAAACGTAAACCAGAAAAACAGCTGAACTATTGTGACTATTAAAGTATAATATGCATTCAGCATGCACAGACTGGTTGTAATTTGTAATCAGGTGCACTATGTGTTTACTTTAACCAATGCATATTTATCACTATGTTAAACCATTGCTTTCTAGAATGTTAACTGTTAATTTAAAAGCAGGTGTCATGTTTAAGACTTACTAAGGCTCTCATTTTATTTGAAGCATATTCATAAATCGGGCTGGGATTTAGCTCAGTTGGTAGAGCGCTGCTCTGCAGACTCTGAGGTCCCGAGTTCAATTCCCAGCACCACAAAAACGGGAGAAGGGCCTGGCAATCCACTCCCAAGGCAGTCCCAAAACAGTCAGCCATTGAAAACCCTATGAGGGTCGCTATGAGTCGGATACCGACTCGACGGCACCTAACAACAACAACATTCATAAATCAGCTTTCTGGGAGCAAGAACTGTCCAGTTAAAAGGAATTATGGCCTTTCATATTTGAGAAGTGGTTTATCATTCATATTTACCACCATTTCATCAATCCCATTCGGTCCATTTAGTAAAAAAAATATTAGTAGTGTACATTCATTGTACAAAATAGTGAGTTTTATTATGACATTTTCATGCATGTTTATCATGTACTTTGATTTTATTCCCTGCCCCCATTACCCTCTCTTGCCTGTCCCCCCTACACTGGTCCCCTTCCTCTTCCCAGATAGCAGCCCTTCTGCTTTCAATACTTTTCTTTTTTTAAAGTCTAAATTCCACATCCCACTGTTCAACACACTGACCCACGTGTTCTTTTCTATACTGTCTTCTTGGGTTCTAACTAAGATTATTTATTATTAGATTATGTAAAATTACTTAAAGCAGGGGTAGCATTCTTTGAATTGTATTATTCCAAGATATTATAGAGATAGTAAATTATATTAAAAATTTTTGAGGCAGGGTCTCACTATGTTTCTCAGGCTGGTCTTGAACTTCTAGGCTCAAGGGATCATCCTGCCTCAGCCTCCTTAATAGCGGTGACTACAGACACATGCCAGGATGCTGGACTATTTAGTAGCTAACTTTGTTGGTCTTGATTAACCAGTTCTCATTTTATGGAAATGAAGATAAGTCATTCTATTTAAATTGAACTTACACTTGCATTTTTAAACCTTTTTTCCCCTTCAGTTTTGGGGTTAAATCTAGGGCCTCATGCCTGCTAGGCAAGCATTCCACCAGTGAGCTACACACCTAGCCCTTTTAAACCCTCCTATCTCTCCTTATTTTTTATGAGGGGATAGTCCTGTTAGGACTAAAGAACTGTTATTTCAGTTCAGATATTCAGATATTAATTCTTGCTGCTCTGACCCTAGACCCTTAGTCCAGTAGAAATCATTTTCCTAACAGTCTTCCTTATCACTCCTTTGCTTTTTAGTAAGATTCCATTCTACAGTGACCTTTATAGACCCGCTGAGCTCCCAGAGGGCTAGAATCAGATACTATATTTTAAATAGGGAAAACCTGATCTGAAGTGATAATTTCCAAGATTTTTTATTAGTGATGATGAGTTTAAGAGGAAGGAAACATCATTAACAGAATTATTTAATAATAGATATGATTGAGTACACTATACCAAGCACTGCTCTGAAGAGGTTTTACATAACTAATCCTCATAAATGTAAGAGGTAAGTACTTCTTCAGTTTTTCAGATGAGGCAATTGCAGCCAAAGAAATAAAATAACTCTTTCAAGGTCAATATAGCTAGTAAAATGCAAGGACAGGAATGTACCCAGGGGTCTACCCTCTCAACTACAACTATATGAATCTTCATCAAATGTCTCTTTAAATTTCTTCCTCTCAACAAATACGAAGAGGGACGCTTGGAATTTAGGATTTACTGCTGCAGGGGTTTGGAAGCCATAATATTACGAAGAAATACCTATTCTTACATGCATTCTTCTACAGTATTTATAGAACCAATAGGAACAGTCTTCTAAATGCATTTAACTCAGAGAAGAAATTCAACAGAGATTATGTATTTTTCTTCCCAATCCCAATTCAGGGTAACAGAGAGCACTGAAATCATCAAGAGGAAACTTCAGTACCTTTTATAGCCATCTGGTTTTCTAATAGGCAGTAGTATGTCAAGCTCTAAGGAAACCAAGAGAGAATAAGCTTTTGGTTTTAGCTGTATTCAGCCTTTTACTTTGAGTTTTAAGTATGCGTAACAATCGCTCATAGAAAATAAAACATTGATCTGGGAAATTTAAAAACATTCATTTCAATCAGAGTCCTTTCTTGAGCTCAGAGCTATATTTTAAATTGCCACTAGCATACCTTTGCTAGAATCTTCTGTAAGAGGAGCCTCACCTCTACCATGTCTAATATTGGCTTCTTTCTTGCTAAATCTACTGTGATGGTGTAAGTTTCCTCCCTAGTGTTCCTGCTGGACTCTGGGCCTCATTCTTGACTCTTCCTCCTGCTTACCTTCTACAGTCATTAATTTAGCCAAACAAATGTCTCTGGAATCCATCCTCCCTATCTTCTCTGCTGTTTTTTTGCTAGACCACCATCTCTTATTTGGGTCTCAATAACTTCCTCACTAGTGTCTCTCTACTGAGTGCAGCCATCAATTCCATTCTCCCCACAAGATGCAGAATGACCTTTCTAAATCTGATCATTCTGACCTTTTTATTCCCTTGCTTAATACCCTGCATTACCCTTAGATACCAGTCCAAACTCCTTAATAAAGTTTACAAGAGCTGGGCATGGTGGCTTACATCTGTGATCCCAGTGACTTGGGAGGTGGAGGCAGGAGGATCTCAGGTTTGAGGCCAGAGGCAGCCTGCATAACTTAGCGAGACCCTGCCTCAAAAAATAAAAAATAGGATGAGGGTGCAGCTTAGTTTGTAGAGCACTTGCAAAGCATGTGTGAGGCCCTGGGTTCAACCCCCAAGTACTGCAAAAATTTAAATTAAATTAAAAAATAAAAATAAAAATAAATCATAAAACCCTGCCTTCCTTGTCCTTACCTGTGCCTCCAGCCTTTGGCCCATTCTGCCTTAACCCAGCTGGACAAGCTGCCTGTACAGTGTTTGTTAAAGACAGGAGCTGTGAAGTTTATTCCTTTGTCAATCATTTTTGGAGGGAAATTACAATTTTCTTTCACCCAACAGTATTTCTAGGGTGCCTACTATGTGCCAAATACTGTGCTGGTGAAATGGCTAAAAGGCAGATACCAGAGATGAAAAGGATTTTACTGTCTAAAAGTAATAGAAAAGAAACTAATTTTATCTAGATCATTAGGCAAGTCAGTTTTTAAAACTGAAGTTGTGTTGAACTTTATTGCTGTCAAGCAGAGACTGAGGATAGTAACAAGAAATTGAGTTGTTCACCAATAGCAGATCAATAGGTATACTTCATGTTGTCTTAATGGAAGACTAAATATACAATATAAATACGTTATAAGAAATAGGCTGTAGCTGGGTGTGGTGGCACATGCCTGTAATCCCAGTGACGAGGGAGGTGCAGGCAGGAGGATCACAAGTTTGAGGACAGAGGCAGCCTGTGTAACTTAGCAAAACCTTATCTCAAGTAAATAAAAAATGGTCTGGGGGTGCAGCTCTGTGGTAGAATGCTTGCAAAGTGTCCATGAGGCCTTGAGTTCAGTCCTCTACTCTGAATCACAAAAAAAGAAAAAAGATGCTTATTTTAATAGTGCCTTATAATTAAGTTGAGTTATCTTAAAAGTATGAAGTTTTAAGTGTTATTTTAATGCCCATATTTTCTTATGTGAAATCAGTTCATTTCCAGAATTAGATTTAATAAAGAGTTTTACTGTTTCCACTTTTTTAAATCTGTTTGTACCAGCAAACTGAGTGTTGCCTAAAGTAGTAGCTTATGTTCTCTTAATACATTGACATGAGGAATAGTAGAAGATGTGAGAGGGATCTGATGGTACAATATAGGGTGAACCCAGAACTCTTTTATGTCATTTGGAAGTTAGAAAGTCTAGGTGATATTTTAAAAAGCACCAGATTTAGCCTTGGGTGTGTGTGTGTGTCCCCAGAAGGTCTACTTTTATAAGTGACAGCCATGTTCTAGCAGGATCGTATTTCAGTTGTATCAATATCTTTGTAGTTTTCCACAATAGACACAGTCAAGTGAAAATACAGGCTTTAGTAGGTCTTCTCATAATTTTAAAGATACTTCAAATTGTGTTATTCCCCCAAGAAATAATTCCATTCCGTGAGTTAAAAAAAAATTGAAATAACATCTTTAAGACTAGCCTGGTGTATACCAGTTAATATTCTCTGTTTCAATAATTAGCAGTTGAAGCTGAGATGGAGCCTGTTTCTTGTATTCAATCTTAAATGAACAAACTGTCTTAAAAAGCAGAATGTTCATGTGAACTGTCATACCTGAAGCAATATTTGAATGGCATATAAAACTACCCTGGGTAAGCCAGGCATGGTAGCTGGTGCTTATAATCCCAGCACTTGGGAGGCAGAGGCAGAAGGAGTAATTTCCATACCAGCCTGGACTAAATAGTGAGACTCTGTCTAAATACATACATACATACATACATACATACATACATACATACATACAAACTGCCCTGGGACAGAATTGTAGGAGTTGGCCTTTTATGAAATCCATTTTAAACTTATTGTTATGAGTTATAATATAGTTCTCATTACAAGCCATCACACATATTTACAAGTATTGCTAAAAAGGATCTCATGAAATATCCATTCTACATGCAATGTTATCCTGGTACTTTTTCTTTCATTTCCTTTTTAAAAGATCTCACAATCTACTAATGAATCACAGCCTGCAGTTTATAAAGCTGCACTGGAGTTAACCCACTGGCTGGATGGGCAATACCCAGGGATTGTCTTTCCGGCCTAATGTTAATTTAAGATCTTAACAAGTGAGGAATTCTAAGTAAGTCCTTTAGTTTTTCTTTTCATTTGATCAGGAGTTTCTGCTGTATTTACTAGAACAGTTTTACTTTTTGTGTCCATCCGTGATTATTTTTGTACACTGGGTTGTATGAGGGGTGAGGGATTGAGGGTACAGTCCCGAGAGGATCATCTTTATTACAGGCAATCTTTGACTATATTATGATAATGAATTTTACTTGGAGTTTGTGACTCATGAATTCATATCTTTTATGTAAACTCAGATGACTTTGGTCTTAAGAAGTATTAAGAATCTGTGAGCTTGTCCTTTTGTGCTATTTTTAAAGCCTTGAGAACTGACAAGCCTCTTTCCCACGAAAGACAGCTGATCAAGGTACTACTCTCAGGGTGGACTTGGGCATTAATTTCTGTCCCCCTGCATGAAGCCATGACCATCCTGTTCCCTCAATCTTTACTAATATGCTCCTGGGGCAAGTGGGATTATTCTAATCTCCCCCAAATTTATAGTCATAAAACTAGGGGCTCTCATGAGTGGAACCCCTCTTCTAAAGTTGCTCAACTACAACTGAGCAATTTAGACCTCAGTCCTATGCAAACCCTCACCACCATGATGAAAAATGCCATTCCTTGGAGCTACTTCAGTTTGCCTCCTGCTTCCATTACTGCCTATGTCCCTCAGGCTGCTACCCACTTTTCTCTGCCCTTGCAGAGAGTTAAGCCCTCATACTCAGACTTCCTCAGCTATTCATAAGCTGGAGCTAATTCTGGACTTAAACCAGCTGTCATGTTGCCTAAGTAATTGCAATAAAGGGATTGACCTGGGGAGACCAGTCCTGTATGTCTTTCCATTTAGTGGAAGAGGAAGGAACTCAACTGGGGTTCACAATGTGCAAGAAACAGTATCATCAATTCACATAATATTGTTTCATTTAATGCTGTGGGTCGTCATTTTCCAAAGTTATCTGGCCTTAACAATCATCCAAGGTGTTTAGGAATATATATTCCCATCCCTAACCCAATCTCCTCCAATCGGAATTGCTAGGGAGAGTTCTAGGTCTCTGCATTTTAGATAAATACCCTAGGCAATTCTTATCATTTGGGAGATGTTGTTTTCCATGTAGTTTTAAAAGGAATAGGGAGAGATCTGAAGGATGAGGACTGAAAACATCTCCAGGAGTTTCATGAACCCTCCATATACATGTACATATACATATATTCATATATATATTTCAAGTGTTAGTGTCTTTTTCCAACTTGATTGTGCAGTTTTGAAAATCTACATTCATAATTTAAATGTAAATTTTTATATAATTCAAAAGGCTGTTTAAATATATTAGACATTTAATGTTCATTCACATTTAATATCACAAATTAATCACACGTGTCACACACATTAATATCACAAATATCACAAATATGAAATAGTGTTAATTTAGAAAAATTGCATTTTCCTCAAACAACTCCATTTAGATTCTTCACATGCATCTTCTACAGCCGAGTCTATCATCATTGGAACATTTTGAGTAATCTTAACAGTTCTCTCCTAATTATTTAAGATACAACATGCTTTAAATTGAATAGATGCTGACAGTGGAGATTTTACTGAATTTCAAGAACCATTTGTTAAACATTAGGGTAGGGATTGTTTTGTTTTGAGAAAGGGTCTTGTTATATAGCCTAGGATAGCCTCAGACTCTCAATCCTCCTGCTCCAGCCTCCCACAGTTCTGGGATTACAGGTGTGTGCCACCACTTCCAGTTACGACAAGTGCTTTTTATTTTGTCCTTCCACCCTGCAATACGCTAGGCAGGTGCTTTTGCTATTGAGGTATCCCTCTAAGCCCAGAACAGTGTTCCCCCCATATACCTAGACTCTCCACAAATAAGTACTTCTCCTATTTATTTATTTAATGATTACTTTAAACCCTCTGAACAATGATCACCAATGTATATTCACAAAGCTCACACCCTCAGGAATGTCTGCCTTTTTTCTCCTGATTTTGTTGGGTGATGTTTATACAGAAAACTGCCATTGCTTGGGGCCTCTTAAAGACATTCTGTTTTCCCAAAGAGTATTCAGTTCAAAAAGGGTAATATAAAGGCAAAAATTTAAAGCAAATTTTCCAAGAAATATTTTTGGAAGGATTTTGCTTCCTATACTGGCATATATGGTATATATTACTACTTAAGAACATCTGCACCTAAGCCCAACTTCAAGCCCCTGGGGAAGTTCAGCTGGCCCCAATGTTTTCTCACAGGAAACTAGAAGGCAGATAGATTGTGGCATACTTGCATCTTTTGGTTAGTGCTAAAAGAGTAAATTGTAGGACAGTCTAGTGCTGCTGTTTAGAAGTTGATGATTTGGTTATCATTCAAACTTTACCTGTAATTGCAAGTTGGATTTTAAAAGGAAGCAGTGTAGAGTTGTTTGACTGTTTTAAAGACATTAGTGATATTGTCTGAAATGCTCTTTGGCTGCAGAATTACTTAAGAAGTCCTGTAATTCATGTATATGCTAACCTTTTCCTGTAGAGAAGAATGTCACGAATCTGTGAACTATTATTTTTTTTAAGCTGGTGGATGCAATAGTGGTGAATAAAGTTTGAATTTGTTTAAAAGTATTGAACTAAGTAATTTTTTGTTATTTTGCATTTTCCTAATGAATAGAAACTGAAACTGCTGTTAATGTGGGGAGCAGAGTTTTAAGCTATTCAGGTTAGTTTGTAGGTGACCAAGTTTCATACATCAGCAAATGTCTAATGGGGGTCCAGAGGATGACAAACTGGGGTGACAGGATATGGAACAGAAAAAGGGCACTGACAAGAGTGGCAGAGGGACAGTTCCCTGAAGAGCTATGAGCAGAGGACTCAGAAGGAGAGAGAGAGAGAAGACACAGAAGCACCCAGCTGTCTGCTAGCACATCCGGAGGTGCCTGTCTTCTCAGCCACAAAGGACATTTATCTCAGTTACAGGTGTTTCCTTTAGAGCTTAACTTAGAAAGTGAAAATACTTTTGTCAAACTTATTCTTTTATTAGACGGAAGGAGTAAGGAGGGTTTGGGGGCAGAATCCGCAGGACCGCGACTCTGAGAGACCCTGGGTTCGAGCCTATTTGGCTCATCTCGGGTCCGGAGGCATGCCTGGGACCAAAAAAAGACCGATAAGGCACACTGCCCTGACCTAGAGGTTAGAAGACAAAATGGTGCTCCCCGAGTATGTCCTGGGCGTGGTTCCCTCTGAATTCTTGCTGCAACATTCTCTCCTACAGGCTTGCCTGCTGTGATGTAGTTTAGTGCTTTTAAGGCTGAACCGCAGAAATAAAGTTTGAGTTGTCTCCCTGAAGCTCCTGGAGGTGGTGGTGTTCTCTGTCGTGCTCACCCCTGGCGGGGCTGTGGGGGGTTCACCCCTACAGGAGTCCCCACATCTGGCCCCAAACAGGGACCCGCTGTAGCACCCTGACCCGACCCTGAGATCAGGGAAGACGCGGAAGAGTGAGCCCAGACATGGGTAATCTTCCTAGCTCCCATAAGGACCAGCAGCTCAAATGCTTGCTCACACTGTTACAATCTCACGGGCTAAAGCCCTCCAAGAACCAGGCTTCATAGTTCTGGGAGCTTGTCTGAGACCTCGTCCCTTGGGTGACGTCAGCTAGTATTTTTGACTCGGCCATCTGGGGCTGCGTTGCCTTCCTTGCCAGACAAGCCGAAAGGAAAGACGGATGCGCTTTGCCCGTCACCTTCTACCCGATTAATCTTGGCGTTGAGGCAACGTCTAGTAGAAAACCACACTGAGATAGAGGTTTGTGTAGCCGTGCAAATGGAGACCTCACCAGGTCCGGAGGGGGAAAAAAGCTGTAAAGATGTGCAGCAGGACTTAACAAAAGCTTGCTGAGCAGATAGAGGAGGACTTAGAGAGGCTCTCTTGTATGGGGGATTCAAGAGAAGAAGACAGGAAGTGCTCATCCAGCCGCCACTGATTGAGACAAAAAACAGGAAGTCCCCATGGGTGAGTCCTGGGGAGTAGCGTTCCCCTAGGTGATGCCCTGGGGACTCTATCTGAGTCTGTGTTCCCACCCCTCTTACATGGATGTCAGATGGAATGAACCAAGATTGAAAACATGTCTGTCAGTCTCTTAAGGCAGGGATGATAGATGATTGGGTTGTGGCTAGCCAGGACATGGGCTCCTCAAGTCAGCAGGCCTCATTTATGGCTCAAGCGTTTGCTGCTGCCCTGGGTAATAAGGGAACACAAAGCAAATGTCATGATTGTGGCCAGGAAGGCCATTGGAAGAGGGACTGCCCCAATAGGGATGGACAAAATGACAGAACTAAAGGCGACCCACCTCCAAGCAGGACTTTCTCCCCTTGTCCCTGCTGCCAAAAGGGCTTCCATTGGAAAAGAGACTAAGTCTAAGTACCATAGAGATAGGCATCCGTTGCCACCTTTAAACAAGGCACAGAGCACTGCCCAGCCTGACCACGAAGGGAGGCTTCCCTGGGAACAGCACCTCTGAAGGCTTTATGGATGGTGCCTGTTGAGCCAGGGTTGCAACCAAAAACGAGAATGAAGTTTGCTGGGAAGTCCTTTAAATGCCTCCTTGATATAGGAGCGGACAAGACCACCCTGCATTGGGAGGAAGTCCCTGAACACTGGGACTTAAGCCCAGGACCCTCCCTCACAGGGGTGGGGGGAACCACACAAGCTTATCAGACAAAGGGATTCCTAGCTTGGGAGGACCCTGACGGCAACAGAGGAAAGATTAGACCACTTGGGCTGATGGCCTTGGCATAAATCTCCTTGGCCAAGAGCTCCTGGGGGAAATGAATGCTATCTTTACTACTGATGATCAAGCCTTCTATAATAATCTATTGGACGAAGGCGAATACCAACAACAGTTTTGCAACCACCCCCAATCCTAAATGCCATTGCTTGTTACCATACACTCTCCCTGGAATGGACTAAGTCAGATCCAATCTGGGTGGAGCAGTGGCCCTTATCAGGGGAGAAGACTCAAGCTTTAAAAGAATTGGTCCAAGACCAACTCTCTCGGGGATACGTCCGACCCTCCTGGAGTCCCTGGAATACTCCTGTCTTTCCCATTAAAAATAAAACTGGAAAATAGCACCTCCTTCAGGATCTAAGGGAGATCAGTAAGAGAATGTGCACCTGTGGCATTCCCCAGAGAGGGCTGTCCCTTCTTTCTTCCCTTCCTGCTGATGTTTACCTTTTCATTCTTGACCTTAAAGATTGCTTCTTCTCTATCCTGCTCCATCCTCAAGACTGTTCTAGGTTTGCATTCTCCATACATAGCCTCAATAATGAGGGGCCTATGCAACACTATGAGTGGATAGTTCTTCCCCAAGGCATGGCCAACAGCCCTACCATGTGTCAAGAAGCTGTAGCTAATGCCCTGGAGCCCCTGAGGGCTGACCATGTCACCATTTATCACTATATGGATGATCTCATGGTGATGGTTACAAATCCAGACCAGATTTTACCCATCGGGGAGAGACTTTTGGGCTGTTTGACTCAGGCCAATCTCCAGGCTTCCTTAGATAAAATCCAAATTGTTCCTCTTTTTCAGTTCCTTGGGGCTGAATTGTCTCTCACCACTGTTAAGCCCCCCAGTTGACTCTTCCAGATCCAGTTATGCTCAATTCTCTTCAAAATTTTTGTGGAAATGTCAATTGGCTTCGTCCTTGGCTTAGCCTGCCTACCTCTGCCCTGCAACCCTTATTTGATTTAGTCAAAGGAGATCCCAGCCCTTCCTTACCTCTGACCCTTTCACCTGAAACTGGCCTAGTAATTAAGAGGCTGCAAAAGGCATTGGATACTTTTGAGTTACATGGATACAATCCATAAGACAAGCAACAAGTTTTGCCCTTTAATACCACTTCCACTGTTGTGAGAGCCATCTGTCAAACTGGAGGTCATTTGGCTCCATACCTCTCTGGCTGGAGCACCCCGCACCAAGACAGAAATTGATGCTGTAGCTGACGCCATAATGACTTCCCATAACCAGTGCTGCCAGGTATTTGGCAAGGAGCCAGATATTGTTGTTATTGCCTTCTCTAATAAGGATGTGGAATGGCTATGTCAACATCATGCATTTGTCGCTCTAGCTTATTTAGACTTTCTTGGTCAGCTGGATAACCACTATCTGCCAGCTCCTTGGATATCTCCTCTGTGTCAGCTCTCATGGCTTCCTCCTAGTATCTTTCATCGCTCTCCTATTCCTTCTGCCGCTAATGTCTTCACTGATGGTGAAGCTTCTGGTGCCACCATAGTAATCTATCCACCAGACCCTCAAGAGCCCATTCTACAACATGTTTTCCCACTTCCTTCTCATTCTCCTCAATATAAGGAGTTATTTGCAGTTACTTGGGCTATTGAACAATTTACCCAGCCAATGAACCTCTTCACAGATAGCCAATATGTAGCCAACTTATTGTCCTGGCTAGGCTGTGCCCATGTAAAATTGGATACCAATCCTCTGTCTCCCTTGATGCTCAAAGCGTCCTCTCTCCTGGCATCCCGAACCCAACCGATTTTTTTTTTTTTTTTACAACATATCCACAGTCACCAGAACCTGCCAGGATTCCTCACGGAGGGCAATGCACTGGTACACCAATTGGCATCCTCTGCCACCTCTGTACAGATTGTGTCCTCAACCCAGTGCTTCCATGATCTAACTTATGCCAATGCTAACGGCCTACAACAGTTCTTTCCTAAAGTCCCCTTTCTCAGCTGACTTGTTTAGTACGGTACTGTATAAAATGTTCAGCCTTAATTCATTCCCCAGGATTATAGCAAATGGGGGTTAACCCCTGTGGCCTCAAAGCCAATGCTCTCTGGCAAATTGATGTAACATACTATATACCCTTTGGCAGACAAAAATGTGGCCTTGTCACCATAGATACTTTCTCTGGCTTTGTTTGGGCCATGGCACAAACAGGAGAATCTATTAAAACACTTATTAATCATATCCTTTCTTGTTTCTCTACCATGGGCCTGCCATAGGCCATAAAAACAGACAATGGCCCAGCATTTATGAGTGAGGCTTTCAATAGATTTTGAAACATGGGATATCATTCACACCACTGGCATTCCCTACAATCCACAGGGTCAAGCTATTGATGAGTGCGTGAATCGCACCCTTAAGAATCAGCTAATAAAAGAAACGGAGGGAGACTACCTCCTCAGACATTATTGGCAAAAGCATTGTTTACTTTAAATGTAATCAATATTTCAAAATTTGACTCTGAGCCACCTATAGTAAAACACTGAAGCCAACTTTCTTCATTGCCCACAATCTGGGTAAAATGGAAGGACCCATTGACTGGCACATGGTGTGGACCTGATCCACTACGAACAGAAAGCAGAGGCTCTGCTTGTGTGTTCCCACAGGACACTGATCATCCCATTTGGGTACCAGCTTGAAATGTCCAACAGCAGCCCTCCAATGCAGAAGCTGGCAAGACTGCCTCTGGAGGAGAGGAGACAACCTTGACAATGGGGCTCTCATAGAAGCAGTCCATCCATAGCCCCAAGGGTAACATGGGGAATGCTAAAGGCTCTGGTTAGGCAGGCCCAGTCTCTTAACCCAGGGCCTACACCACCCACAGAGTCTATGCTGATATTGTTCCTCATAACAGCACTCACTGCTAACAGTGATGCGGCCGGGGAAAAAGGCACCTGCGAACCAGGTATTGTGGGGACTCATCCCTCAACCCTCTCTCCTGATACTTCACACGTGGGATTGGGCTCCCCAACCCATGAGTTGTAATCCAAATTTTCACCAAACTGTAGGTTTTTGCCCTGAAAGAGAGGTAATGTCCTACAATTGGGTAAATTATACCCAACTGCTTAATGGAGATACTCTTCCAGGAGTTATTTGCTTCAAAATTCAACAACCACATGATAAAAAATGATAGTAATTGTATACATACCCAGCAGGAGTACCTCTCATATCCTCATGGATTAGTAGCTACCCATGAGATAAATAGGGGAGGTGGATTGGAAGCGAGAAATAAGTCAATGGAATGCTACCTCAGAGCTAATACCAGCCCCACCTCCTTATGTTCCCTTTTGCCAGGCTCTCCAACAGCATATGGCAGGACTACAGTGGGAGAATTGTAGATACCCTGTCCCTGGAAAAGTGAAGGTTTTAAGTGATAATAAAACACTTGTTAATTGGAACTTGGGATTCTCCAGCAATACATTAGACCCTCAGGATTTTAGTGTCTCCCTCACTGCTCTTGATATCTTATGTAACATGCTAGATACTTCTTTCCTCTTAAGCTCCTATGGCCCAGGCCAGGTAGACTGGAGACCCATGTTGCTTGCACTCAATACAACATGGTACAGCCGCAATAAGATATGGGGGGAAGACCCTGATTGTCAAGAGGATATCCATACAAATAAAACCATACATTGGGACCACAACTGGAAAAATAATACTCATATCATATCAATCTGGTCCTCCCACTGGGTTCTGGTTTCTTCTTTGCAATGACTTGTGGGAAAATGATATGCTTACAAATTGCTTAGTTAATGGTGAGACTAACTTCACCTTTTTATACATAGGGGGATTGCCCCCATATATATGGGTCCCAGTTAATATGACAATGGGGGATTTTGAGGGGCCAGGAATCTTTTCAGTCATGAAAGAGAGAGCTAAGAGAGCTCTGAGGTTAATTATTGCAGGCATTATTATACTTGTGTCTGTTATAGCCTCTGTCCTCACTGCCCCAGTAGTGCTCCATGGTAGCACCGTCACTGTCCAGGCTGTCAACAATCTATCACATCACACTGCTGCATCTCTTTGCCTCACATTCAGCGATGACTTCTCTTCATCAAGAAGTAATGGCTGTTCAGGCTCAAGTTGATCTACATTGAGACATACCAAGCATCTTAACGTCGTTTATGGGAGTTTCTTGTGATCATCCTGGATGCTGCATAACACCACACCAAGCAAATCTGGATGCTGTACATGAAAAACTTACTCTTTTAATCTATCCATGTATTTAAGAATGGTATGGGATCCCAAAATGACTCAACAATTAGTGTTATTGTCTGATTCCATTCTGGCTGTAAATGCCTCCCGAGGGGATCTCAACCATGGCTTCTTCCAAGGATTTGCTGATCACATTGTCAATCTGGCCAAAAAAATTGTCCAATCCTTATAACCTCATTCTATATGGAGAACTCTTGTTAGTTATCATTGTGCTGTTTCTTTTAATCTGCTTCCTTTGTAATTGTTCCCATGCTCATGACACAAAGTTTGCTATAATTGCTCAGTTGCTTAGACATCATTCCAGTTGCGCTTTATTAAAAGAAAAAGGGGGAGATGTGGGGCAGAATCCAAGGGATCATGACTCTGAGAGACCCTGGGTTCGAGCCTATTTGGCTCATTTCGAGTCCGGAGGCACGCCTGGGACCAAAAAAGGCTGATGAGGCACGCTGGTCCTGGCCTAGAGGTTAGAAGACAAGATGGTGCTCCCCAGGTGTGTCCTGGGCGTGGTTCCCTCTGAATTCTTGCTGCAACATTCTCTCCCATAGGCTTGCCACTGTGATGTAGTTTAGTGCTTTTAAGGCTGAACTGCAGGAATAAAGTTTGAGTTGCCTCCCTGAAGGGCTCCCAGAGTGGTGGTGTTCTCTGACGTGCTCACCCCTGGCAGGGCTGTGGGGGCTTCACCTGGGCAGAAGTCCCCAGAAAGGGTAAGTATTGTAATTTTTGTTACTGGTTTTAAAAGCACCTTTAAATTATGGGGAAAAGCAAAAACAAAAACAAGAACAACAACAAAAGAAATGCAATCCATGCAAATACAGCAAAACCACAATCCTAAGTAGGTTTCTTTTTGCTCGTCCCTAATACGAAGAACTGTAATTTTGGGAGAGATGTCAGATAGCTCAAAGTTATACTAGCAATTTGGATCTCAAAGAAAAGACATAAATTAAGAAAGCCATGATAAAAATTATTTTAATAATGCTGCAAACAAGTACTTGCTATTGTAACTAGAAAACATTTCTTTGCTTATTCACAAATAAAACCTTTTAAAATGAGAAATGGTGCCCTATAACTTATCTGGTGAAGTAGTAAAGGAACTAGTATTTCAAGTGTTCTACTGCATTTCAAATACACTCACTTGATATCTCTGCCTAATATTTTCATCTTAAAATATTAGAGAAGTATTAGGACAAGCAGATAAAACATCTCTGAAAAAAACAGGAAACAAAAACCAAAACCTTGTAAAAGGCATTTTCTCTCCTGATGTCTCAGCTGGCCACCACATAGTAAGCAAAACCATGGCCAATAAACCTGCAGTGCAGTAGAATGGCATGCAAAAGCCAAATCCTTCTTGACATTTTTGTTTAGATAACCAGAGTTTAAACTTGTTTCCTTCATAATGACATAGCCAACATTTCCAGTACATTCATACCAGCTACATTCCTGTGGGAAAAAAGCATCATGTTTCTCATTAACAAACCTAAAGGGGAAATCCTGGGGGAAAAAATATAGAAAACTGTGGCAAGTGGGATTTTTTCCTCCTGAAAAATTAAATCCCTTATAAAATATTCAAAATAATTAATAAAATCTTTACGATAAAGCCCATATATGGTGTTCCAAGGTGTATTTCTTTTTAAATTTTACTCTAGCAAGATGTAAAATTAGCCAATTCATACTATCCATCTAAGTGATAATAGCATGCAGCTGTACCACCCTGGTATCCAATCCTGTCAGATCTTGGGAGCTAAGTAGGGTCAAGCCTAGTTAGCACTTGGATGGGAGACTGCCTGGGAAAACTAGGTGCTATAGGTTTGGTAGAAGGACCTGGCAGGCCACTCTCAAAAACAAAACAGAAGCAAAACAAAAAGCCCAATCAGCTGAAAACCTTATGAATAACAGAGAAACACTGATACAGTTCCCGGCATGGCACAGTGCTAGGGAGTGTTTCATCTGTTGTACATAGTGTCGCTATGAGTTGGACCTGACTGGAAGGCACCTAACAAGAAGAAGTGATAATAGCACTGTTTTCAAAATAAGTAATTCATTTAGGTGATAGTGGATATTTTTTAGTATAGAAAAGTATATACAATGAAATTTCAGCTCTTAAAATACCAATGCTTTATAATAAAGACTCAAGAGAAATACACTAAAATATTGTGGCCATTTCTGAGCAGGAGGACTTTGAGATATTTGCATTTTGTTCATATTCTAAACATTGAACAATCATATATTGTTTTAATGAATAAGAAAAAATCATTTTTTCTTTTTACTTATTTTTCCCCTCTGTTATTCCTCCCCCGCTCCCCCAAGAAAAATTCATTTTAAAAAGTAAAACAAGGTGGCCTGAGGCCTTTTGTAGTGTAGCAAAAACAACCCTGGTTTCAGTCTGAAGACCCAGAGTTGAATCAGGGTTCTCATTTTCTAGGTAAGTTGTTGATACTTTAAGAATCTCTGTGAAATAGATTGTGTAAAAACTAAATAAAAATAAATGTAAGTCTAAAAAAATTAATCTATATGTTAAAGAGTTGTACTCCAGAAGGATAAGAACTCAAGTAAATTGCTTGATTTCTTCAAGACCTCAGTTATCTTCATCTGTAAATGGGGTGTAGTGTGCACCACTGCCAGAACTTTCATGAAGAATAAATGAGTTTATGTCAAGTGCCCAGTGTACAGTAGATGCTAAAAAACATACAAAAAACAACAACAAAAACAGGCCAGACCTTGAACAAAGATGCAGATGCTGAGGGGAAGGGACCTGCAATTCAAACAGTTCTTAATACTACATATAGGAAAGAGGAGTCATACACATCAAGGATTGTGGCTCTACATTGTTAACATTCTGAAATGTAATTTCCTCTTTCATCATTTTGCTACTTCCTGAGTCTGCTTTAAGGAAAACAACAACAACAAAATCTTAAATTCTCTTTAGGAATACAAAGAATAAAGGAAAAATTATCCCACATTTGACCTAGGATAGAATCTTTTTGCCTGATTTAAGTTGTAACTTTCTTCTGAGAAGAAATAAGTGTTCCTGATAAAATATAAACAATTTTTGGATAAACCTAAAATTTCCTGGGGAAACTAGCTCCTTTCTCACCCAGCTGATTGCTGATCAACAATCTAGTGACCTTTAAATAGAATTACTCTCTGTACCTACCTTTTTCACTGTAAATGTGTCTGTCTAGAGAAAATTTGGAATTGGCTTTGCTCTTACAGCAAGATAGTAATTAAACTTTGACATGTGCTCATGACTAAATGTTAGATTTGTTGTTTTTAACCAAGTGAGAGGCTGTAAATCCTACTGAGCCAAGCACTGTGGGAAGAAGAACCTCAGAAGACAGTCTAGGGAGGGAGGCTTCACCACCACAAAATGAAAATAAAGCAAAATATCCCCCATCTGTACTGAGAGAAACAAAAAGAGAGCCCCAGAGGAAAACTACCCAATGGTTGTCTGTTAGGTGGAAGTGACAGAAAATACCTGCTTCCCAGGCCTGGCTATTTTTTGGTTAAGGCCTATTGTGCAAACCAGGGGCTTTTGTGACCTGTAGCAGGAGAGGGTGTCAAGCATTAGACAATCTGAAGATTGAACACAAATAATGAATGAGTAGATGAAGCAGCACATTGGAATCTGTTTTTGCATATTATTAATTCACCACTCAGAAAACAACACACTTAAATGGTTTAAAAGATGCCATTTTAGACATTCCTCACTTTTTAAATAATCCTCCCAATTTCACTGCTGGTACAAGTCAGACACTAAGAAATTCACTTATAGATTTAGATTGTTAACTTTAACAATATAAAATAAATCAGACGTATATATGTATAACATAATATATACATAAATATGTAAAAATACACATATATATATGTCGGGCTGGGATTTAGTTCAGTTGGTAGAGCGCTGTGCTGCAGTCTCTGAAGTCCCGAGTTCAATTCCCAGCACCGCAAAAATGGGAGAAGGCCCTGGCAATCCACTCCCAAGGCAATCCCGAAACAGTCAGCCATTGAAAACCCTATGAGGGTCACTATGAGTCGGATACCAACTCCACGGCGCCTAACATATATATGTCATTGTGGGGTACCCTTGAGTGGGGTCCAACTCAGCGCCCTCAGGGTTTTCAATGGCTGTTTTGGGATTGCTTTGGGAGTGGATTGCCAAGTCCTTCTCCAATTTTTGCAGTACTGGGTAATTGAACCCAGGCCACAGTGCAGAGTGGGACTCTACCAACTAAGCTAAACACCAGTGGGAGATCATATATATATGAGTAGGCTTTTTATACATTTTCCCGCCTTGGATAATGTGATGAAGTACAAAACACCTTTTGGGCATTGTGAGAAATTTTTGAAAAAAAAATCTATCTCTCTATATATGAATGTAAACAAAAACTTGTTCAGCCTGAATAGCCCTCTTCATCCCACCAAGAATTCCTTCCTAATCACTTCCTGGTCCCTGTCCCTCCTTTCTTATCCGGAGATCCTCATTCCTCCTTTAAGCTTTCTGAACCCCTAAGTCTTCTCACTCGGTCCCACTCATTCCACAAAGTATGAACTGTGTCCTTTGAGGTCTAACTTTTCATATTTGTGTGCTTTCACCTACATTCAACTTGATCTTTTAACAGGTTTATTTTTATTTTTCAAAAATTTCTCACAATGTCTAAAAGGTGTCTTGTACCTCATCACATTATCCGAGGGGGGAAAAATGTATAAAAAGCTTACTCAACCTGTCGCGGTGGCACATGCCTGTAATCTCAGTAACTCGGAAGGCTGAGGCAGGAGGATCGCGAGTTCCAGGCTAGAGGCAGCCCGAGTGATTTAGGGAGATGTCACCTCAAAGTAAAAAAAAAAAAAAAAAAAAAAGCTGGGGGTGCAGCTCAGTGGTAGAGTCTTTGTCTAGCATGTGCCTTTGTCTAGCATGAAGCCCTGGGTTCGAGCCCTAGTACTGCAACAACAAAAAACCCAAACAAGAAAACCCCCAAAATTTACACATTCCCTTATAACTAGTTTCCCCTTCCCCACTTAATCCCGCACTCCCACCCCAAAAGCTACTGAATCTATAAACATCGCTTGGCCACAGCCCCGCCGCAGCCCGGCGCCCCTCTGAGCTCTCCCGGGCGGGTCCCAGACCCCCTCTGCAGCGGGTAGGGCCCGGGCCGCTCCCGCGAGCTCCGGGACCTTGAATGAGGCAGCGGAAGATCGGTCTCCGCGTGGCCAAGCCCGGGGGACGACGAGGGCACCGCCCATTTCTGCAGATCCCCGGGCGGGCTGCGCAGGGCTAGTGGCGGCCGCTGAGTGACCGACTGCCACGAAGCGACCGACCTCCACGAAGCGACTGCCACGTCAGGGCAACTTCACAAAACCCGGGCGAGGGCGGGTGACGCAAGCCGGGCGTCCGCGGCGGGACTGGGCCCGCGGCCAGACGGGCAGGCTGACCTGCGGCCCGGGCGCCCGGTTCAGCGACGCCCCGGCTGGCGCCGGCGCCCGCCCGGCTCTCAGGGAGGCGGGGGAGCAGGAGGAGGCGGCGCCATCGCAAGGTCCGCGCCTCGCCCACACTCACCGCCGCGCCAGCTGTCGGGCTGGACTGGGCGGTGTCTGCGGAGGCCCCTCGGCCAGTCTCGTCGGCCGGAGCCGCGCTGAGCCCCGAGCAGCCGCAGCGCCCAGAGAAGGTCGCAGCGGGCCGGGAGACCCAAGCCGGTCCAGCGACCAGCCATGGAGACCCGATACAACCTCAAGAGCCCGGGTGAGCCTGGGCGCGGGTTCTTAGGGGCAGTGGGCGGGGAGGGCCAAGTGACCCCGGGCTCCCGAGCCCGGCGCCGCTGTCCCCTCGTGTCCGCTTCCCCTCGCGGCTGCGCTCCGGGTCTCGCGCTCTACTCGAGACCGCCGCCTGCCCTGGAGGTGCAGGCCTCGGGGCGGGGCGGCCAGGCGGCCCCGCTGCCGTCCCCGGACGTGCTATCGCCCCCAGCACCGGCCCCTCCTAGTCCTCATCTCTGCCGGGAGAGCTGGGTCACAGACTCCTGCCCAGGAACAGGTGTAAAGGGGATGTCCGTGGGTGTTGGTGAACTGACCCTTGCTGTACCAGCATCCTGAATACTGTGTTGAACCCTTCTCTGTCGCTGCTGTCGGACTTTTGTTAAGTTATTTGACTCACATTTGAGGTTTTTGTTGTTCATATGTCCTATCTGCACCATTTGGAACGAATAGAATTGCAGACATAAGGAAATTTGCTGTAACTGCACCAGTTAATCAAAGAGTTAAAAAAAAAAAAAAAAAACCCAACTAGTTGAGAGTGTACTTGAGAGCTAAGCATGATTTTTGCCAAACTGGGTAGCACGGTATGTCTGAATTCAGTTATAGAGAGTTTCTTTCCTGCATTTAATGCCCCTGTCTCATTTAGAAGAGCCCAGACAATCCTAGCTTCCAGTTATTTTCTAGTGCATTAAAATATGCAAGAAAAGCAGCCAGCTCTCATATTAAAGCAGGCTTGAAGTGACCCATTGGATTCTGTAAATGGTATTTATTCTATCTGTATCTTGATAAATTTGTCAGAAGGAGAAAACTGCCCAGTTTAGCCCTGAAAGGTAAATCCTAGGATATTAGTGATGGTTTTGCCAACTCTTGCTGCTGCTTAAGTTTTCTTTCCAAAACTGCTTCTCAGTAGGCATCAAGACTAGCATTCCTTTGGAAAGAGTTGACATTGTGAACCTTTAATTTCTAAAAAATATTTCAGAGTATGCAAAAACTCCAGAAAAGTCTGAGGACAGTGAACAGAGCTTTGTTAGCCTGAGTGCTGTCAGGTAAGAAATGTCCTTAGGTAACCAACTGGGTAGAATCAGTCATCATATTTTAGGGATTATGGAATGACATTTATACAATTCAATTTCAGTGGGTTCACAGACCCCTCCCCGCCACAGGTGGTCATTTAAAAACTCCAGGAAGGCTGGAGGCACATGCCTGTAATCCCAGCAACTGGGGAAGCTGAGGCAGGTGGATCATGAGTTTGAGGCCAGAGGCAGCCTGTGCAATTTAACAAGACTCTGTCTCAAAATAAAATATGCATAGAAAAGGGGGACTTGGGACTGCAGGTTAGTGGTAGAACACTTGCACAAGGCCTAGCCTGCACAAGGCCCTGAGTTCACCCCTCCAGTACAGCAACAAGAACAAAAAATACAAAGCAAACCAAAAATGGGAAGAAAAAAGATCATAAAGAGGGGAAGAAAAGCTTAATTTTTAAGATTCAGTGGTAGAATGATCAAATTATTTCTATTCTGATAGGTTTAAATAAAACCATGTGGTAAAAGTATATCATGTCTTCTTAGTTACATGGTTCCTTAGAACAGCAGAGGTACTTAATGGAATGTCCAGGGATTAATGCAATGGTGGTTAGGTGCCATCAAGTTGTGTCTGACTCATAGCAACCCTCATAGGGTTTTCAATGGCTGATTGTTTTGGGATTGCCTTGGGAATGGATTGCCATGCCCTTCTCCGATTTTTACGGTGCTGGGAATCGAACCCAGGACCTCAGAGACTGCAGAACATCGCTCTACCAACTAAGCTAAATCCCATCCCCTAATGCAGTAGTAGTAGTGGTGAAATACAGGATGGAGAATTGGTGAGTCTCAAGAGGTTGTTGTCAGAGGACGTTACTCAGTTTTGATAAATTACCATAGTTGAGATTATGATGATAAGTTTTTTAATTCTCTAGAATTTTGTATATTTCCAAAGTTTTTGTTTGTTTGTTTTATGGTACTTGGGAATTGAACTCAGGGCCTCAGACATACTTTGCCAGTGCTCTACCCTGGGCAGCACCACCAGCCCATTTAGTTAATTAATTAATTAGCAGCACTTGAGGGTTTCAATCCAAGGTCTCACACATACTTTGCAAGTGCTGTGCCAGTAGGCTGTACCCCCCAGCCCATTTTTTATTTTTTACCTTGATTCAGGGTCTCACTAAGTTATGCAGGCTGCCTCTGGCCACAAACTCCCTATCCTTCTCCCTCTGCCTCCTGAGTTGCTGGGATTACAGGCATAAGCCTCTGTGCCTGGTTTATTTGTTTATTTTTGAGACAGGGTCTCGCTGAATTGTGCAGGCTGCCTGTGTCCTCAAACTCGTAATCCTCTTGCCTCAGCCTACCCATTCGTTGGGATTAAAGGTGTGTGCCAACCATGCCTGGCCATTTCCTACTATCAGCTAGTTGAACTTTGGTTAACATTCTTGTCACTGTATTATAAATTACATCCTCTTTTTGGTTTCATTTTGTCAAAGATGGTGTTGCTGTTATAAAAAGGAGGTTTTTTAAACATCTTTTTTGTTAGTATGGATCATTTGGAGTTCATGGAGAAGATGAATTAGATGAGATATGGGACTTATTGAAAATCCTGGGAGACACTGTGTAAAGGCTTCCTTCTTTTGTTTTATTCTCAGACCTTTGATATTTTTAGAGTAATGGCTGTGTTGAAGGAAGTGATTAAAAACACCATGCATCTTCTTTGTCTGCTATCTGATGTAGACTTGTGTTAGAGGTGTGGATGGGAAACGTAAGTGAAGACAATACAGATAATTGGCTAAAGGTCAGTGTACTAGCATGTAGATAGTGAATTTGTTCATTTCATACGTGGAAACTTTTCTTTATGATTTCTCTGGAATGGATTTCTGATGGTGGATGGAATTCCCTGTAGGGCCTCCTCATAAACCTCTGACTGAGCCTATCACTAGTTGTCTCTGGATCAAGCTTCCTGATCACTCTTTGGGCCTCCTCTCACCAAGATGATGAGGTCTTTTTTTTTTTCTTTCCTTCTCAGTGCTGATTGAGCCCAGGCCATTGCATATGTTAGGCAAATAATCTATCACTGAGCTATATTCCCAGCCCCAATGGGGTTTTATAGTACAAAGTGGGAAAACCTATGTACAAAGAAAACCTCCTTTGGTAGCCTTCCTCAGAACAGGGATAGGGACATGTGTAGCACAAGATGGGAGCATAAGAGACTGGTGCAAAGGTACCCAATATCTCCACCAAAAGTCTAGGAGTTATTCTATCCATACTGTTGGTGTCCACTGCATCTTCATGCTAATCATTCTCAAGCTTTCCTTCCAACTTAGACTTTCTTGTAAACTACACATACATGGAACTTACTGGTGACTCAGTATCTAGATTTCCCATAGATAGAAAAAATCTCTATGAAGTATAAAAACCAAGCATTGATTTTCTCTTCTCCTCAAACTTGCACCTCACCTAATATTCCTTATCTCAGGGATTGTCAGCATTCAAGGACCTACAGGATTTATGCCCTGGGGACCCCAACCCAAGGCCTCTAGCATGGTTGGCAAGCAGTCTACCACTAAGCTACACCTCCAGCCCTAGAGTCATTTTTGATGTCTTGGTCAATTTCACTCTTGCTGTGAAACATGTACACACACACACACACACACACACACACACACACACACACACACAGTCATTGGTATCACCAGATCAATGAAAACAAAACAAAAACTTATTAGATGACTCCTCAAATTGAAATTTTCTCTGTAGTGTCCTGTTAACTATGGATAAAGTTTAGAGTAAACTGCTTAGCCTGGCCTACAGGGCCGCTCAAGATTGGATCCTTGCCTTCCTCACCAGCCTCACTGTCCATCTCTTATACTGCTTTGCATTTTCACCATCTATCCATTTCACCTGAACCACTCTGTAGATAGAATGGCTTTTCTCACTTAAATATCATGATTCCTTTTGGAAACTGCTTGGAACACTTTCCATTTAATCCATCTGAAATTCCTATTAATTCTTCAAGCTGCTTTAAGGTTCAGCTTTGCCCTAGGTAGTCCTTAGTCTGGTCAATAGTGCCACATTGTATTGTAATTCCTTTTATGTCTTTCTTTCCTTACTATGAGTTTATTAAGGGCAGGAAGCCGGTCTTGATCATTCTTTGTTGCCAACCCTTAAGATGCTCTTCAAATGGTGGTTGGATAGGTAGCTTTTCAGGGTCTTTCTGGGCTGAAATATCAGTCCTTAAACATTTGCTGCTGGGATTTGGCTCAGTTGGTAGAGTACTGCGCTGCAGTCTCTGAGGTTCCGAGTTCAATTCCCTGCACCATAAAGATGGGAGAAGGACCTGGCAATCTACTCCCAAGGCAATCCCGAAACAGTCAGCCATTGAAAACCCTATGAGGGTCGCTATGAGTCGGATACCGACTCGACGGCACCTAACAACAACAACAACAAGCATTTGCTGATGTGCCTGCATTATGGGAGCAGGAAGGGGCAGTTGGAAAGCAACACATTGGGTTCACGTCTTCAGTGTATCTGACTCCTGCATTTCACATATGCTTTGGGAACTAAAAATTCAAGGTAATGGCTTTCCAAAAGAAATTGATGTTTGGGAGACAGTGGCCTGTAAAAGATGCCTTTACTTCTAGATGATGTTGGCTCCTAAGCTCAGTGTACGCTCAGTGTGGTACTCTAGGCATGTGAAGAGTGCTAATGCCTGGGCTCACACAGCTTAGAGCTTTGATCCACAGGGACCCTGTGACTTCTATACCGAAGAAGAACAAGACCAGGCTTGCAGGTGCCGTCTTGCTCCTTCCCTGCCTATCTTGTCCCATCACAGTAAGAAAGTTCCATGGAATAATTCTGCAGAAATGAGAGGAGTAGACCAAAAATTTCCTCTCTAGCCATGTGTAAGCAAGAGACAGGGTGTTAGGAGGAGCAGACTGTGTTCTAGCCCTGGTGGCCAGGCAGTACTTTGAACCTTGACTGTGCCATGGCAGTGATATTTCTCCTCAGAAGTTATGCCTAAGTCCACCTACATATGATAAAGCCTGTGATTCTCAGTCCCTCACGCTTTTCTCTCTTGGTGGTGCTGGAGATAGAACCCAGGGTCTGCTAGGCAAGTGCTCTATCATCAAGCTATACCTCTACCCCTATCCTAGTCCATTTTTAACCTTTGTAACTCATGACCTTGAGAAGAGGGAGGGGTGAAAAGGAAAAAATGTGAAGAAATTATTGACTTGCATTTGACATACGTAAACACTGAGTCACAATAAGATTGCCTTGTTCAAGGACTTAGAGCTACAAAATGTCAGAGCCAGAATTTTAATGCAGCTCTAAATCTTGAATCCCTGTTCTTTTTCCCTAAAGTATTCATGATATATATTATTTCTGGAAAAACAAAGCAAAACAAAACAAAACAAAACACCACTAGCTTAATCTCACCTTCTGTTAGACTGTGTGGGTGTAGCTCTCACTTGGTATTTGCATGTGTGGCCTAAGAACTCATAAAATCAGCATGTTTAGTTATTGAGTGAATGATTGTTCCCCTACAGGATTGGTACAAATGTACTGTAGCAATTCTGACCCTTTCATACATCTCTTGTAATATCCAATCACAATTATTGGTTGTTTATTTTCTTCTCTCTTGTTGAACTGAGCTGAGTGAGAAAGAGGCCAAGAAAATGTGAAAAGGGTATGGAATGGCATAAAGTCTGACTTTAGCGTAATCATTGCAATGTTCAACTAGCTGATCAGAAATGAAGGAAAATAGTCTCTCCAGCTGATGGCAGCCAAAGTACTTAACTTCCCAGGAGTTTCCTTGATTTTATTTATCTCAGATAATGTTAATTTTATGTGTCTTCAAACCAGGGGTTTTCAATGCTTGTTCTATTGGTCCCTTCAGGAGTGAAATAGATGGAAGGGCAGTATATAGCCTGCAGGCCGTTCCACACTGACCTCTTCAACCAAAACAAGTTTATGTTGTCCATTTGTTATATCGGGGTTCTCCTTATACTTCCCTTTGATTGAAGGATTTTGTTTTATGTCAAGTAAATTTGGAAACCATTGCCTTTCTTGGAAAGAAATATGTTGGTAGAAGACATTACCATTTGGTTTAAGTAACATTTGAGTGCTTACTCTGTACTAAGCCAGAGGAGACTGCCATGAGGTAGATCCTTATTGTTCCTTAGCAGGAAAGACAGATGTTGAATACGTAGCTTTAAAATTTTAATACTATAGACAAATAAAACTTTTTTCAATGAAAAAGTTTATGTATAATAAAATAGTTAATGATACCAGAAAAACAAAAACAAAAGCAAAACATTAAAAGCTGAACCAGCACCCAATTCAGTTTTTCATTGGGTTTAGATTCAGAAAAATTTTAAAAGTGCTTGAACTGGAACAGGTTTAGGGTTTGAGTTTGGGCTCCACTTGAAACCCTGCTACCTACACATAGGAGTTAAACCCAAACCTGAATCTGAACTGAACCTGAACCCACTGAATTTTTACATGTTGAATACACATCAGAACCTGAACCCAATTTTTCATGGGTTTGAAGTCCTGCTCTAGTCACTTCTCTGAGGGAGGACAAAGGAAAGTGTCAAACAGACCTTCCTGAGGAAGTATCTTGAAGATCTTAAACATGGGCATCAGACTGGATGACAATGGAGGTTAGACCAGCTTTGCAAGCTGAGGAAACATTAGGTAGGATGGCCTGGAGAAGAGAGAAAGTGGAGTGTATTCAAAGAACTAATGCCTAGAATTCGGGAGGAGAAAGCATCTCAATATATGTTTCTAATATAACATTTATCAGGATCTTTTATGTTGACTGCACCCCCAGCTCTAAGCTCCTTGATGACCAAACTATATTTTGTTTATTATTGTAGCTGTAGCATCTAATACCTAGAACTCAAGAAATATTTGATGATCAAGTGAACAAAGTTTCTGTCTACAAGGGCTTGGTTCAGAGTAGGAGATGGAAAAAAATATTAATAATTATGAAATAGGATAGTGACTCAAGAACTTTTTCTTGTTGTTTTGAGACAATCTCTCTATGTGGTCCAGGCTGCCCTCAAACTTGAAATCCTCTTGCCTCAGCTTCCCAAGTGTTGGGATTACAGTTGAGTGTCACCATGCCCAGCTAGGAACTTTTGTTAAAGACTAGAAACTCTTGATTCAAATGAAATTTTATGGAAAAGTGATACCAAACTCTTTGTTTTTATAACTGTGGAGGTTGCTTCTCAGTTAACCTCTCTCCCCATAACATTCCAACCTAGCTTCTATACATTTCATTTTTATTATTCTCTTTACTTATTCATGCCTGCCTGGATAGCTACCCATTTTTCTTTCAAGTGCTGGTACCCTGTTTTCTTTTTTGTTTACTATAATGTTAGGGGCCCACCTGGTCTTCCTAACATCTCATGCATACCTCTCTTATAGCACATTCTGAACTTGTGGTTTCAAGCAGAGGCTTTTTGTTTTGTTTTGTTCTTCTTTTCTTTCATGGTGCTGGGGGATTGAATCTAGGGGTCTACACTGAGCTACACTTCTAGCTTCTTTTTTTTTTTTAATTTTTAATTTTGTGATAGAGGCTCACTAAGTTGCACAGGCTGCCTCTGGCCTTGCATTTGCAATTCTCCTGCCCCAGCCTCCAAAGTCATTGGGATTACAGGCATGTACCACAGTACCTGGCTCAAGCACAGTTTTAAGACACCTTCTTCCTGGCTTTGTCATCCTGTTCTAGTATTCCCATATTTTTAGCACCTAAAGATGAGGTGGTGCTGGGATTTAGCTCAGTTGGTAGAGCGCTGTGCTGCAGTCTCTGAGGTCCCGAGTTTGATTCCCAGCACCGCAAAAATGGGAGAAGGATTTGGCAATCTACTCCTGAGGCAATCCCGAAACAGTCAGGCATTGAAAACCCTATGAGGATCGCTATGAGTCGGACATGACTCGACGACACCTAACAACAATAACAACAAAGATGAGGTGAGGGGGTTGGGATTCAGAGCACTTATCAAATGTTTGAACTTTGAGAGCCAATAAGGAAGGAAAATGGTGGAGATACAGTCAGGATTACAGACTGTGCTAGGCCTCAAGTGCACTCTTGCTGATAGTCACTTACGCAGATCAGAGGTCGTGCCATTAAATGAAAGAGGTGAAAGGGAGGAGAGATTAGGATAAGTATGAAACAATATTAGGGAGCTGGGTGGAGAGAGTGAGTGGTGGCTTACTAGAGAAATGTAGGAGCACTTAGTGGCATTGGGTCCCAATGGAAGTTATTGATAAGGACTGTATAATGGTATCAGTGTGCCAGGGTCTTTGACTTTTTCTTCCTTTTGATAATGCTTAGGTGTTTGGGTATAGACATCAAATAAAAAGATGGTTGGGTTGGGTCAGCCAGTTGAATTTAATTAGGGGAGTGTGAAAGAGGGACTTCTGTGGGCCAAGAGTGTGCATAAAGAGGGAAGTGAACAGGTGTAGGTGTGGGTCAGTGAATTGGAAGTTTTAATTAAGCTGAAGAGTCATTTCCAAAGGAACTTAAATCAGGCTGTGGAGATTCAGTGATATCTGGGGCAGTCCCATTAAGTTAATGCAAGGTAGTGCATGGAAAGGCCCAAGAAGATGAGGATATGGGGATTTACTTTTCTCTGATTGTGAGATCCAGAGGGCTGTTTTTGTTGATGTAGACATTTTAACAAGGAAGAGTTAGACTGCCTGTGTGGGAACACTAGCTCTGTCATTTCTTTCTTTCTTTTCTTTTCTTTCTTTCTTTTCTTTTCTTTTTTTTTTTTTTTGCGGTCCCAGGGTTGAGCCCAGGGCCTCATGCCTGCATGCTCTGCAAGTGCTGGACCACTGAGCTGCACCCCCTGCCCATTTTTTTATTTTTTGAGACAGGGTCTCGCTAAATTACTCAGACTGCCTCTGGTCTCAAACTTGCGATCCTCCTGCTTCCACCTCCCAAGCTGCTGGGATTACAGGTGTGTGCCACTGCACTCGGCAGCTCTGTCATTTTTTGTGTGACTTTGAGCAAGTTATGTAATCCCTCCATGTCTCAGTTTCCTCATCTGGAAAATGGGGATAAAATAGTTCCGATCTAGTAGTGTTGTTGAGGATTAAATGAGTTAATACTTGTAAAGGGACTAAGGTAATTGTTGCCACATAGGAAATATGTATAAATAATTATTAAATAAAATAGTGCCTTTCCTACGTATTTAATATATAACTCTTAAAGTATGCCATTTTTCTAATGCCTACCTACCATTTCCTTCCCATCCCCCTTCATTTATTACCGTTACCCCATAATTAAACCTTTATTGTATGCTTAGTTGAATTACACATCTTTCATTGAAGTAGAAACTTTTTCATTAGGCCTGTAAATCTGTGCCAGTCATTCAGAAAAGTATATTTTAAATCTCTCTCTTTTATGAATTTTATTTTAGCTGTTAAACGTTTAATGAAAGAAGCAGCAGAATTGAAAGATCCAACAGATCATTACCATGCGCAGCCTTTGGAGGTTAGTTTTTGTCACCATATTCTTCATCTGAATTGTAATATTTTAATATTTGAAACAAGTTCTTCAAAATTGCTTTTTCATTGCTTTGAGTCATTATGGATGTGTTTGATGTAGCATATCTATTTTTTATTCCCTCTATTTCATGAGTATTTGATTAGCCTTCAGAATCAGACACTTTAGAAAAAGCAGATTTCTAGACTCTGTAAGTGGGTCTCAGATGCTAAATTGGTGTTATGTCTTGAGCGTGAAGGTGGGAAAGTGGAAAGAATCTCAAATTCTACAGATGGGCAGACTCAATCTCTTGAGGGGGCTTCTAGTTACAATGGGCTTTTTGCACAAACATCTCTTCCTCTCTTCAGTCTTCTCATCTGTATAAGGAGGATATTTAGATGTGCTTAGTCAGATTTTCACAGTAATAGTGAAGACAAAAATGTAATAGAGTGTGTGCAAGAATTTTGTAAACTGAAAAGTACTTGGTAATTAAGATGACATTAATGGCAAATGTATTAATATTATGACCATAAATAAGTTATATGTGATAATTTGTAATGATTTGTTAAAATAATCCAAATTTGTAAGGAACTATTTGACTATATGATAATTATCACTAACTAGTGTTCATTTAAGGATTAATTTCTAATTAAAGCTATTTTTATGAATATATAACAGTACTCAGAATTTTTTAATGCATTTGCTTAAGTAAGATTTTGGCTTTTATAAGATATAAAATGTAGATGAAACAGCTTTTATGTATATCTTTTATTTATTTATAACTTATTTTTGAGATATTTGGTGCATTAGAAACTATCATAGTAATAATCTAAAACATTTTCCTCACCTGATAATATTTCTAATGTTCATATTGACAAAAATCAAACTTTTTAACGTTATTGGATCCTTATGGATTATTGCTTTTGTTTAGGATAACCTTTTTGAATGGCACTTCACAGTGAGAGGGCCCCCAGATTCTGATTTTGATGGAGGAGTTTACCATGGACGAATTGTACTGCCACCAGAGTATCCCATGAAACCACCAAGCATTATTCTCCTAACAGTAAGAATTTTTGGCTTTTTGGAGTGCTTGTGAGTTAACTTTTCCTAGCGGTTACAAAATATAATCAGCATACTCATCTTCATAAGAAATAAAGTAGAAAGTTATTATAATTTTGCCTTTGCAGTCCAGACCCTGGGACTGCAATTTGTTCCCCTCAAAATAATTCCTAGGAAGCCAGTAAGTCTAAGAAGTACTGATGATACCAACGAATGCATAAATGCCATAGCATGGTTGTTAGGGCTCAATGAATTAATTTGTGCAGTGTTAGGCACCATATCTGGTGCATGGTAAGTACTTAGTAATGTTAGTATATCTCATTGTCACATCATCTCCAACTTCCAACCTTTCTTACACTCTTTTCCTTGGTTTTCTCATCTTTACAATGGGAATAATGATAGCTACCTTGCTGAATTGATGTAGCATTAAAAGTGTTAGTATCTTAGGTATATCTTTTATAATAGGGCCTGACAGAATCCTCAAAAAATGTTAGTTATTTTATTACTATTTATATCTCAGAATTTCCATCTTGACATATATTATTTTCTTGTGAAAGACAACTATTGATCCAATTTCTTTCTTGTTAAGTTTTCCTTCCCTCATTTCCTTTATGTTTAATTCTCCCCTAATCTTGAGAAAAGAAAAAATAAAACACAAGACTGTGTCTGTTATCACTTTAAGCTGTTACTATTTTCTTTTCTTTTCTTTTCTTTCTTTTTTCTTTTTTGTGGTACTGGGAGTTGAACTCAGGGCCTTGAGCTTGCATGCTCTGCAAGTGCTGCACCACTGAGCAGCACCCCCAGCCCATTTTCTTTCACTTTTTGAGACAGGGTCTCGCTAAGTTACACAGACTGCCTCTGGTCTCAAACTTGCGATTCTCCTGCGTCCGCCTCCCGAGCCGCTGTGGTTACAGGCCTGCGCCACTGCGCCCGGCACTATTTTCTTTTTGATAACCTCTTATTGTTGTTAGGTGCCATTGAGTCAGATGTGACTCATGATGACCCTAAGTACAACAGAACAAAACACAACCCAACACTCTCCTGTGCACACAATCTTTTTTATGTTTGAGCCCAATATTGCAGCCACTATGTTTCTTCTCATTTTGTGTTGTGCCACATCAGCAATAGGAGGTCCACAGGGGCTTTACTCCATTACCTTCAGTAAGGTGGACTCTACTTTGAGGAGGCAACTCATCCCCAATTATTTCTTGATTGCCTACCAGCCTGGGGGCTCATTTTCTGGTACTATATTTCACAATGTTTCTCTGCTATTCATAGGGTTTTCAATGGTTCATTGTTTCAGGAGCGGGCTGCCAGGTCCTTCTCCGTGTCTTAGTCCAGAAGTTCAGCCGAAACCTCTCCTCTAGGAGTGGCTCTGCTGATATATGAAATACCAGTGGCATAGCTTTCAGCATCACACAACACATAAGTACCCGTAGCATGACAAGCTAACAGACACATGACGATTGATAACCTTTAAGGTACCCTTACCCTAGAGCAGCCTGTTGCAGTTCAGCCTCCACTTGCTGAAACATGCTTACTCTACCCATTTCAGAGACTAGTCTGAGAAATCCTGCTGCATCTTTTTCAGTCTTCATCCTGTTCCATCTAACTTATCTTTTCCACAGGGGTAGAAAATGATGAAATAAGAGATACTCATCAGTAAATAGCCAGTTAGTAGAGCTTTTACCTATATTTGGTATAATAGACAGAGTGTTTGTTTTGGAGCTGATAGACCTAGATTCTGACCTGTGCTCTTTATATTATACCATGTACAGGGTATATACTGTTTTTGAAATTCAGTTTTCTCATCTGTCGAAGGGAATGCCATATATGGTAAATATAATTCACACTATCAATTCTCTGGCATATGGAAACTGCTTTATAATAATTGGTGTTATTGATAATTGTTAATGCTGGCAGTAGGGATGGAACATATTCCTAGAGGCACCCTACTGTGTCAGGACTCACCTTATTTAATTGCTAGACCAAGGAGAGAACCAAGTGGTCTGGAGGAAAGGGCTGGTATGTAGGGCAACTTGTGTTTGAGTGTGTGTACTGGGGGCGAGTAGTTAGTAGCAGCTCTTTACCAGGTATAGAAATATTTCAAGTTAACCAATGGTAGGGTCATATTTGCCATACTGAAAACCAGCTCTGCCTTCCTGATACTCAATATTTCACTTGTTCTGGTTCACTTCTTTTCTTTTGAAAGTCTTCGACTTTCTTTCAGCAAATATTTATTAAACACATGTCATGTGCTGGATCCTGTGGGTATGGCAGGACTAAGTAGGTCCCTGGATGGAACATACATTCTAACTTCATGCCTCTTCTTCCTTATTCTTTTCCTAAGTGTGGATATTGCACCTGTTCAACTTCAGCTGTTTTTTCTTATTTCTATGAAATGACTATATGGTTACATCTGTGAAGAGAGGTTCCAAGAGTCTATATATGTATCTTCTTCTGATATCAGCATGCTTACATTTCTACCTGCCTATTAGATATTGTCAGTAGCTTTCCCCTTAAGCCATCAGATCCATGTCCAAAACTGAAGTCATTACTTCTGATCTTCCTTTTCTGTGTTCTTGTCTTATTAAGTGGGATGATCCTTCTGAAAAATCACTCGTCTCAAAGCCTTTCTCTCCACATCCTTCTTCAACTAGTTAGGTGATACTAAGTCCTTAGATTTTATCAGGACATGTTTTCCTTTTAAGGTCCTTAATTGACCCTTAATTGACCCTAGCTCTGTAATGACAAGGCAATGTATCAGCAGATCTTTATATGTTAATTATTTAGATTCCAATTGTGTAACTCAGTTTCAAAAAGGTACTAATATACTTTCTAAAAACAGCTTTTATTATTCATTTGGCATCCAACAAATATTTTTGGAATGTCTTTGAAAGGACAAAAATCTGTGTCCCCTTGCAGGTATCCTTTTAAAAATTATCTTAAAAATTATTCATATGTAAGTATAAAATGTATTTGTATTTGGGAAGTATAAAACATTAAACATGCCTATATAATTTTTAAAATGTGTTATTTATTTCTAAGGCTAATGGACGATTTGAAGTAGGCAAGAAAATCTGTTTGAGCATCTCAGGACATCATCCTGAAACTTGGCAGCCCTCATGGAGTAGTGAGTACTAATTGTTGTTGTTGTTGTTAGGTGCCATAAGTCGGTATCCGACTCATAGCAACCTTCATAGGGTTTTCAACGGCTGACTATTTTGGGGTTGCCTTGGGAGTGGATTGCCAGGTCCTCCTCCCATTTTTGCAGTGCTGGGAATTGAACTTGGGACCTCAGAGACTGCAGCGCAGCGCTCTACCAACTGAGCTAAATCTCAGCCCTGAGTACTAATTAAATGAATATAAATCTCATATAACTTTATTCAGCCCATAATAATGAATTATAATACATTCTTGCAATTGAAGCTATTTTGGATAATTTGGTATCATTGAATAAATAATAAAAATACTTTTCCACATCTAGATTTTTCCAGCATTTTAATAATCCTCCCTACTTGTACCTCTTTTGTGAAAGCCTTCAAGTCTCTTTTTTTGTCTTTCCAGAATAAATCCAATTCTTTTTACAAAGCAACTTATATTGATGTTTACTTTTTTGTTTTAGTAAGGACAGCATTGCTAGCCATCATTGGGTTTATGCCAACAAAAGGAGAGGGAGCAATAGGTTCTCTGGACTACACACCTGAGGAAAGAAGAGCACTTGCCAAAAAGTAAGTTGTGCATTTCATTTTTTGTTAGGGTCCGAATACTATTGTGGTTAATGGCTATTAGGAAACAACCTGTGCCTGTTTGTGAGTGATCATGAATAGAGGATCTAGTCTTAACACTGCTATTGTAGAAATCTAGTTATAGTTATACTAATTCCCTTGGGGTGACCAGAATCTTAAAAATTGATTTTTTTTCTTGGTTCTGGGGATTGAATCCAGGACTTTGCCTTAGCTAGGCAAGCACTCTACCGCTGAGCTCATCCCCACCCCAGCTATTGTGTTCTTTAAATGTAGTTGATAATATTCCACTAAGATTTGTTTTGCTTCAGTGGGAGATATATTCTCCTGGGAAGCTTTCATGGTCATTTGTCTCCATTTGGATGATATTATAGATGGAAAAGAACCAGAGCAATTATTTATATATAGCTTTCCATAAGATTATAAATTCCTTGAGGGTGAGGAGGGAATCCACTTTATCCATGTTTGTATCTACAGTATATAGCTCACAGCAGGTACTCAATGATCTGGAATGAAAGAGGCTTTTATCAAGTTGTAATTCCCCAGGGATATTGCCTTCTCTGTTTTTTCAGGTCCATTTTTGTCTGTATAACCAAAATTAGTCATTCATGCAAAGTATCCTTTGTGCTGCTGAGATCTAATTCTTGATTTTGGTAATTTTCCTGTACTGGAGTCTGGTGCCTATCACACCTTGTTGTTGTTGTTATTAAGTGCCATCGAGTTGGTATCCGACTGTAGCTCCCCTATGTACAGCAGGTGAAACACTATTGTCAGTGCCTTTCTGTTATTTATCGAGTTTTCAATGGCAGATTGATTGTTGTGAGTGGGTTGTGGGGTCCTTCTCCCACACCTATAGCACCTGGTGTTCCCAGGCAGTCTCCTATCCAGGTACTAACCAGGCCGGACACTGCTTAGCTTCCAAGATCTGACAAGATCAGATGCCAGCCAGTGTGTTACTGCTGCAGGCTACCACACTTTAGGCTTTTTAATTGTATTGATCTAGAAGTATTATAGAATACAATTTTTAAAAGTGAAGTTTATTGCTGGTGAGGGTGGTAAATGCCTATAATTGTAGCATTTGAGAAGCTGAGCCAGGAGAATTGTGAGCTCAAGGCCAGCCTGAGCTACATAAAGTGAGACATTTCAAAGAGAAAAAAGAAAGTTCAGCTCAGCAATGCAACTATATTTCTATAAATAAATTCTGCATATTTACTTTCAGTCATTTAAATCCTTATAGCACCCTTGAGAAGTTTAGGGCAGTTTTGATTCCATCTAGAATACAAAGGGGAGAGTAGAAAAACAAATATATCCAAGGAAAGAGTCTAGTTAACCAGTTTATCTTGAGTCTCTATTTAATATAATCAGTGATAATTTTAGTCTTAGTATTTTCCACACTTTCTTCCAAGTCTTCCAAAATTGTACTGCTGTTTAAGTGAGTGCCTGCAGCCATACCACTGTGGCATCTGAGCCTGTCAGATCTCAGAAGCTAAGCAGGGTCAGGCCTGTAGTACTTGGATGGGAGACTACTGAGGAACACTGTGCTGTAGGCTTGTGAGAAGCACTAACAATAGTGTTTTGTCTATTGTACATAGGGTCCCTATGAGTCAGACACTGACTGGATGGCACCTAACAACAACAACAACAGCAACAACAACAACAATTTGAACGAGTAGAATTTGTGAATTTTTTTAGAAAGAAATGTATAAATTCCTTTTTTAGTTGGTTGCTTTACTACTTTGTATGTTTCTGCTAAAAGATAATTTGAGCTTTATAATGTACTTTTTTCACAGGCTTTAACTAGGTTTGTTATGTGTGGCCTTGAGAACATAGACAATGTATATATTTTGTCATTCTGTAGAGCTAAAGCTTATTTTTCTTTAGATAATTTATTGAAGGAGATGGAATGTAGACCCTGGATTTTTTTTATGCCAAGCTAACTCATATACTTATCTCAGAACTATAATTATTGCCTTAATTGTCTAATTTTACAGAATGTGGATAAATGTGATGTGAAATTGTTCAGTGTTCTTTTAAGTTTATTCGGTCAGTATTTGAGTAGTTCAATGAAAGGGGATTACTATTCAGCTATTTGATTTATACTCATCAAATAAAATTATTTTCTACCAGGTCACAAGATTTCTGTTGTGAAGGATGTGGCTCTGCTATGAAGGATGTCCTGTTGCCTTTAAAGTCTGGAAGTGATTCTAGCCAGGCTGACCAAGAAGCCAAAGAGCTGGCTAGACAAATCAGTTTTAAGGTACTGTCAATTCCTAAATAAATTGTAATTATGTAGCCTTTTTGTTTACTCTTGAATTCTGGATAAAAAGGAAAGCAATGCATTTCTATTGCAATAAGGTTTAACAAACAGTGTTTTCTTATTACAAAGTTCACAGTTTACATTTATAAAGCCATTATAGCAGAGCAGTTAAAGTTATAACTCTGGTGTACAATGCCAGAGTTCAAATCCCAACTTTGCTGCTTATTAGTAGCATTACATTGTTAATATTCCTTAGTCACTATGTGCCTTTTATTCATCTTTAAGTAATAATGATAATAATATAGGATTTTTATGAGAACAAATTGAGTTAATACATGTACTACATGTATTGTATTTAGAACTGCCCCTGGTGCTTTATAAATTCTAGCTATTATTATAGAAAACATAGATAAACAAAACAAGAGAATGATAATTATCCAGAATTCCACCCCCAGGAAATAATTATTGTTAATATTTTAGCATACCTCTCTTTTATGCCTTTTTTCTGCATGTTTTAGCCAAATATAGGATTTATATGCTATTTAAATATTTTGTGTAGCCATACTCATGTTGCTGGAATTTAATTATCTCCACACACAAAAATGCTAGCCTCCATTAAACAATAGTCTTCCTCCTCTATGTTCTCCACTTATCTACATCCTATCTGTCCTTCCAGGCCCATTCTTGGGAGGAGTTTTGCCTTTTATTTTATTTTAGTGCCTAGAAGAAGAAGTGTAAATGTTGATTGTACGTTCTTCCTTCCTTGGATTCCTGTTGCACTTAAAATCAGTTTTCTAAAAATCTTAGGGCTAGATTTGTATATCAGAATTTTTTAGATTTTAGAAAATATCTTACATATACTGTGTATTAACTAATTGCAGTGGAATATGGGAGTGTGTCTTATAATCAAATTGATTAATAATTCTTAGCAAGCCTAGGGCTGTTTATACTAATTTGGGATAAAGACTTTACTGCCTTACATCAGTTCATGTCAGGCTTTGCCTAAAAAATGCCACAAAAACTTTAGTTTTCAGAGATTTTTAGAGTTGTAGATTGAGAACCAGGGGTATTGGTCTTGTTCCTTACCAAGTAACAGCTACTTGAGAACAGGGATTTTCTGTTGCCTTTTCCTGTAATACCTGTCATGATGTCAGACACACAAGTGCTCAAAACTTAGCTGATTGATCATTGTTAGGTGCCATTAAGTTGGGTCTGACTCATAGTGGCCCCATGTACAACAGAATGAAACACTCCCTGACACTGTGCCATGGCCAGCACTATTGTCAGTACTTCTCTGCTATTTGTAGAGTTTTCAGTGGTGAATTGTTTTGGGAGTGGATTGCCTGCAGCACCTGGTATTCTCAGGCAGTCTCCCATCCCAGGACTACCCAGGCCAACCCTGCTTAGCTTCTGAGATCAGGTGGGATTGGCTGCCAGGGTGCTATGGCTGCAGACAACTGATTGATAGTAGCTATTAAAGGAGCAATTAAAATAAACCTAGGAGAGGGAATTTAGTAGTTTGTGTTATTCTGTATATTGCTTGTAACACTGCTCTTGGATGTATCTTATTCATAGGCAGAAGTCAATTCGTCTGGAAAGAGTATCGCTGAGTCAGACTTAAACCACTCTTTTTCGTTAAATGATTTACAGGAGGATATACCTACCGCATTTCAGGGTGATACAGCCAGCACATCGGTATGGCTCTTATCTCTCAATACATGCGTATGCATATGTTTATGTGTGTATGTGTGTGTATCATTATTATTATTTGGAATAGGATAAAATCCTAGATCAAATATCTGAAAACACAGTTTTCCTAATAGTTGAATTTTAGCCTGTCTTTCTAATACATTATCATAATAATATTATCTTGAACAAATTATTCAAATTTTCTGGGCCTTAGTTTTCTTTTTTGTTAATTGAGGCTCCTGTCTCAAAAAATGAAAGAAAGAAAGAAAGAGAGAGAGAGAGAGAGAGAGAGAGAGAGAGAGAGAAAGGGAGAGAGAGAAGGAAGAAAGGAAGAAAGAAAGAAAAAGAAGGAAAGAGAAAAAGAAAGAAAATCATGGATATTGTTAGTTGGGCTCTGACCTATTGTCTAAAAACACTGGTAGGCGTAGGTGATCAGAGAGACTATTAAAAAAAAACCTGGATTAGTGCTAAATAATTAGGATTATTAGGAAAAGCAAATGACTTTCCTTCCTATATATAAAAGATGAACTGAACTGTCCTTGGAGGTCTTTTTTGGCTATGGATTGTTTGGCTTAGCAATCATGTGTATTTTTTCCCCTCTGGTTTCTAGAGGGCTTTAGAGGGTCCGAAAATTTTTTTAAAAGTTGGCCAAATGCTGATTTGCCCACTACCCAGGAATAACCCATTATAAAGTGGAATCAAAGTCTTTTTTTTTCTTTCAGTATTGGGGATTGAACCCAGGGTCCTCCACCACTGAGCTACACACCCAGCCCCTTTTTTATTTTTTATCTTGAGATAGGGTCTCTCTACATTGTGTAGGCTGCTTCTGTCCTTGAACTCTCGATCCTTTTACTTCTGCCTCCTGAGTCACTGGGATTATAGGCCTGTGACATGGCATCCAGTTTAGGACCAAATAGTCTTGAGTGGCTCTCTCCTAATCAGAGTGAGCCAGGCAGAGAAAAGTGGGTTGCAGACCGATGGGGTGGAGGGCCTCTAAGGGATATATGAGGGGACTGAAGATGGAGGTATGGGGAAAAAGTGTGTGTGGATGAATTTAAATTGTTTTTACATGATCCCAATGAAATTTTATGAATTACAGAGGAATATAATGAATTACTACATATTCTTGAATCTAATTTGCACCCTTTCAACAGTTTTGTTGTTGTTAGGTGCTGTTGAGTTGGGTCCAGCTCATAGCGACTCTCATAGGGTTTTCTGTGGCTGATTGTTTCAGGATTGCTTTGGGAGTGGATTGCCACATCCTTCTCTTGTTCAAAAGTTTTAGAGGGTTAAAAAATCAGGTGTGGATTAGAATCGTGTGCGAATTGAACATCTAACAATTAGAAACCAATCCACATGCAATTCTAAATGTCTAATTTTTAAGCACTCTAAAACTATTGCAAGAATGTAAATAAGATATGAGAATATATGGTAATTGGCAAGTCAATATGTTTTAGTCTGAAATGTCAATACTTTCCTTCTCATCATTTGTATTCTAGTTAGTTTTAATTTTATAAATAGATTTTAAATATATAAAATAAATCTATTACTAGTATGAGGGTGATAATCTTTTTCTTTTTCTTTTAGGACAGTCTTATAATAGTTATGATGTATCTAAATTTGTCTTTTGTATATTTTAAATCTATGTCAAGTGCTGTTGTTACATATTCCAGTCATACTTATTCTAGTTGTAATTTATTTTGTAATTACTTACTGTCTGACTCATGTCTCAGAATCTAAATTCCTTAAGGGTCAGGCTCTCTCTTGTTTTTTTTTTTTTTTTTTTGTGGTACTGGGGGTTGAACCCAGGGTCTTGTACCTGCATGCTTTGTAAGTGCTGGACTATTGAGCTGCACCCCCAGCCCTTTTTTTTTTTTTTTTTACTTTTTGGGACAGGATCTCACTAAGTTACACAGACTATCTCTGATCTTGAACTTGCGATCCTCCCACCTCCGCCTCCCTAGCCGCTGGGATTATAGGCGTGTGCCACCAGCCCGGCTGTCAGACTCTCTTTTGACTAATGGACTGTATCCTCAATGACTGGCTTCATGCTTTGTGTATAGCAGATGGTCAGTATATATTTGTTAATTGAATGATTCTTATGATTGATACTTTTAAAAAATACTAAGAACACAGGTAAAGAAATCAAGAAGTTTAAGTAGAGTGTACTATAATGTTATTATAGTAATTTCCATTAGATTTTAATGTACATAAAACTTCAAATTCTTTTTTAGAAATATGTCATGAATTGAGACCAGTTTTGGTTAAAATACACATGAGCAATACATTGTCTAATAGCAAGTGGAGCTTTTAATTACATTTAGATATAAACTACCTCAGAGTATGATTATATAACTTGACCACTATGGAAATAACTGAAGCCTGGTTTTGGCTAGAGGTAGCCGTTTTACACACAAATGTAATATAAACTCACTGAGATGTTATACATAAAATCCCAGATAAGCTACATTTTTTTAGCCATGAGGGGTCCAGGGATTGCTGCATGTCTAAATACAGCAGATAACATTGAGCCATCTGTTAGTTTTTAATGCAGATTTTTTAGCTGTGTAGAAATGGAAAAAATACCTGATGGTAGTTTTATGTTCTTCCATTCTATTTGACTTTCCCCTCTTCCTACGGATTGAGGATCTGAATAAGCTATTCCATTTTATGTTTAAAAGCAAACACAAAATTTCCTCACAGATACTGGTTACTCTAGGTTATTATAGAAAAATTGATATATATTGCTAGCACTTAACTGTGACTATGATTATTTTAAATAGGAAAAATTCTAGAATTTCATAATACCAAGGGACTAGGTTTAAGTCAGTGTTATGCCATACAAAAGGCATCTGAAATGTTGTTGTTGTTGTTAGGTGCCATCAAGTTGGTATCCGACTCATAGTGACCCTCATAGGGTTTTCAATGGCTGACTGTTTCAGGATTGCCTTGGGAGTGGATTGCCAGGTCCTTCTCCCATTTTTGCCGTTCTGGGAATTGAACTCAGTACCTCAGAGACTGGAGCACAGCACTTTACCAACTGAGCTAAATCCCAGCCCCCATCTGAAACCTAGGAACCTAATAAAAATGTTGTTATTAGGTGCTGCCGAGTTGGGTCTGACTCATAGTAACCGTCTTTATATCTATATAAATATTTCCTTTAAGTGCATGTATTAAAATATCTTGAGTCAAGATTTAATTAATGATTTGTGATGCTGGGTGTTGAACTTGCTGCCTGTGCATACCAAGGTGATGGTGGTGGTGTTTTAGTCAGAGTCTCACTGTGTAGCCCAGGCTGGCCTGGAATTTGTGATCCTCCTGCCTCAGTCTCCTGAGTACTGGGATTAAGGTGTGCACTGCCATTGCTGGTTTATAGTCAACATGTTAAAGGATTGCTTTTCTGATTAGTATTAATCCTACTAATAAAGGGTCAAAAAGCTGACCTAAATAAACTCACGACTTGCTTTTTGAACCTAAATGTAGATGCTGTTAAAGGGATATGTTAATAGTAACAATATTAGTAATATTTAACATTTAATAAGCAATTGTGTATCCTAAGCACTTTATATTATTATCTCATTTAATCCTCACAGCTGCTAAAGTGTTTATCCTCATTGTGCGGATGAGGGAGCTGAGACTTAGATTAAATAACTTGTTTAAGGTCACACATCTACTATTGTAACAAAGTAAACCTAGTAATGATAAAGGCTTCCTGTTTTGGTCAAGTTTATGGTTTGATTAATCTTCTAAACTAAGAAAAAAATAACATGCATAATATAAAAGCATTAATTTGAGTCAATCTCTTGTGCTAATTTCTAGATTGATACCATCATCATTTTTTTTCCTTAAGAACTTGTTTCCTTTAAACCTTGAGTCCTTTGGGTCTATTAAATACCTTTATCTTCTTGGCTGAATAATCGGAAGAATGGGAGATTTTGATTGTAATGTTTCTGTATTAGCTGCCATAACTCAGTTCATTCATTCAGCATTTTTTCACCAACTATATAATACTTGTGATGATTCATAGCCTCATAAACTGCTGAGCTTTGTTTATCTGCATTCTTTCTTGAGCAGATTGCCCCTTGGAGTCTTGGATTGTGGAGGTCCAAGTTCATATAACTCTTAATTTAATATCAGCACTTTTATTTTTAATTTAAAGTCATCAGTAGTACTTTTCTACCTCTGTATTACTGGTCACTATATTTGAGAGATTCCAAAGGATAGTTTTAAGAAATTCAAATTGTCTAAACTCTTTTCTTTTATTTCTTTCTTTCTTTCTTTTTTTTTTTTTTTTTTTTTTTTTTTTTTTTTTTTTTTTTTTTTTTTTTTTTTTTTTTTTTTTTTTTTTTTTTTTTTTTTTTTTTTGTGATGTTGGGGATTGAACCCAGGGCCTTGTGCATGGTAGGCAAGCATTACACCACTGAGTTATATCCTTAGCTCTTGTTTTTTGGAGACAAGGTGTCACTACGTACCTCAAGGTGGCCTTGAACTAGCTATATATTCCAGGCTGGACTTAGGCTCCTATCCTGTCCTCCCTCCTGCCTCTACCTGCTGTCTGCCATTGCTGGAATTACAGGCATGTGCCACCACACCCAGCTTGAGCCTTTCAGTGTTAAGATGAATGTCAAATTTAAAATGGAAATTCTACAGGTAACATTTTTAGGTTCTGTCAAGTCTGGTTCAATTCATAATGACACTCATAGGGTTTTCAATGGCTGATTGCTTAATAATTGCTTTTGGAGTGGATTGCTATGTCCTTCTCCTATTTTTGCAGTGCTGGGGATTAAACCTGGGTCCTCAGAGAGTGCAGTGTGGCACTCCACCAACTGAGCTAAACCCCAGCCCGACTGGTAACATAGGTCTGCAAATTTTTCCTCTAATATTTAAAGGTATTGCCTCCATAAAGCCCATCCTCTTGCCTTTTAAAAAAAGTATTTGAATTATTTTATTTCCTTTTTCTTCTAAATATCTAAATTTTCTCTAATGGGAAGTATTTAAAATGTTTTATACTTAATTTATATTATTCTGAGTAAAACATGCATTGTTATTTTTTTTTTGAAAAAATATGTCCTGATAATAGCATATAAGTAGTATATGTTACTTTCTTCCTCTCTGTCTTCTCTCCTCTCTCTCTCACTGTCTTGCTCTCTCTTTTACCAGTGCTGGAGATCAAACCCAAGGTCTTATGTATGCTAGGCAGAATCTCTATCACTGAGCTATACCTCCAGCCCAGCATTTTTTAAAGCTGCATTTATAAATGTCCTGTATTCAGTTTTCTCTTTGTGTGTTTCAACTAGTCTGACTTAACTCTCCCAAATAATTCCTCTAAGTCTAATAAAGAAAACTTATAAATGATCCAAACATGAGTCTAAAGTTCTCTTTGTTGTTGTTATTGTTGTTGTTGTTAAGTGCCATCGAGTCAGCATCTGACTCATAGTGACCCTCATAGGGTTTTCAATGGCTGACTGTTTCGGGATTGCCTTGGGAGTGGATTGCCAGGTCCTTCTCCCATTTTTTGCGGTGCTGGGAATTGAACTCGGGACCTCAGAGACTGCAGCACAGCACTCTACTAACTGAGCTAAATCCCAGCCTTAAAGTTCTCTTAGATGTCCCAAAACTATGCAAGAACTTAGGAAAATCTCATCTTGAAATACTGTCCAAATCAGTTTCTCAACTATACATTTTTGGGGGTGGGGGTTGGGATTTAATCCAGGGCCTTGTGCATGCTATACACTCTGTCTGCTACTGAGCTGCACTCCTACCCCTTCTCAACTATACATTTCTAATTGCAATTACAAGGCTGTCTCTGAGGCTGAATTTTCAAACATTAAACATTACGACTTGAAAATATATATAATGTGTCCCCTCATTCTCTTAAACCTTTATATACTTAATTTTTTTTAAGTCCTAGGGATTGAACTTGGGGTCTTATATATGCTAGGCAAGTGCTCTACCACTGAGCTACATCCCCAACCCTATCTACTTAATTCTTACAAGAGATGCCTTCATCTATTTTCTGTTGCTATAACAGAATACCTGAGTTTAGCTAGTTAATTTTAAAAAGTTTTAGGACTGCAGGTTTTCAACATAACAATTTTGCTTTAAAGGAAATAAGAAAATAGTTTACTCTGAGCCAAACATAAATGACCGTGGCCTGGGAACATGGATTGAAGTTACTCTGAATGGCATGTTTCCATAAGTGTCTTTCAATAAAAGAATTAAAGGCCATTAAGTTAGTTAAAGGTAGAGTTAAGGTGTTTATATATGTAAAATGGAATTCATATTTTGCATAGCTTCCTTGAATATGCCATCACTATTTTTTCTTGTCTATAAACCACATTTAGGCTGGGATTTAGCTCAGTTGGTAGAGCGCTGCGCTGCAGTCTCTGAGGACCCAAGTTCAATTCCCAGCACCACAAAAATGGGAGAAGGGCCTGACAATCCACTCCCAAGGCAATCCCGAAACAGTCAGCCATTGAAAACCCTATGAGGGTCGCTATGAGTCGGATACCAACTCGACGGCACCTAACAACAACAACAATAAACCACATTTAAGATTTTGAACCTCTTGTCACATTGTGGTCATGCGCTGACTAGGAAGCAGTTGTCATCCAGAGCTCAATGTTGTTGTTGTTAGGTGCCATTGAGTAGAGTCCGACTCGTGACCCTGTGTACACCAGATCGAAACACTTCTTGATTCTGTGCCAGGCACATGATCTTATTTATATTTAAGCCCATTGTTGCAGACACTGTGTCAATCCATCTGGTGGAGGGTTTTCCTTTTTTTCATTGACCTGACACTCTCCCAAACGTGATGTCTTTCTCCAGGCATTGTTCCTGACTACACGTCCAAAATATGTAAGACACAGTCTGGCCATTCTTGCTTCCAAGGAGCACTCTGGTTGCACTTCTTCTAGGACAGATCTGTTGGTTCTTTTGGCAGTCCATGGTATATTCAATAGATGTCTCCAGCACCACAATTCAAAAGCATCAATTCTTTTTCTGTCTCCCTTGTTCAATGTCCAACTTTCCTAACCATGTGATGCGACTGAAAATACCATGGCATGAGTTAGACGTACCTTTGTCTTCAATGTGACATCTTTACTTTTCAGTACTCTAAAGAGATCTTTTGCCACAGCTTTTTCTAGAGCAATGCGTCTTTTGATTTCTTGACTGCTTCTCCCATGGGTGTTGATTATAGAGCCAAGCAAAGCAAAATCTTGGACAACCTCAATCTTTTCTCCATTTATTATGAAGTTGCATACTGGCCTAGTTGTAAGGATTTTTGTTTTGTTGATGTTTAGTTGCAACCCATATTGAAGGCTGTGATCTTTGATCTTCATCAGTAAATGTTTTAAATCTTCTTCACTTTCAGCAAGCAGAGTTGTGTCATCTGAATAACACAGGTTATTAATGAGTCTTCCTTCATTTCTGATGCCGCGTTCTTCCTCATAAAGTCCAGCTTCACAGATTATTTGCTCAGCATATAAACTGAAGAGATATAGTGAAAGTATACAGCCCTGACACACGCCTTTCTCAACTTTAAACCAGGCTGTGTTTCCTTGTTCTATTCAAACAACTGCCTCCTGGTTCACATACAGATTCTTCATGAGTACAGTTAGGTGCTCAGGTATTCCCATTTTCCAGAGTGATATCCATAATTTATTATGATCCACACAGTCAAATGCCTTTGAATAGTCAATAAAACATAGATAGACATCTTTCTCATATTCTCTGCTTTTGCCTAATATCCACCTGACATCAGCAATGATGTCCCTGGCTCCCCGCCCTCTTCTGAATCCCACTTGACTTTCTGGTAATTCCCTGTCTATATACTGCTGCAGTCGTTTTTGAATAATCTTTAGTAAAATTTTGCTTGTGTGTGATATTAATGATATTGTCCGATAGTTTGCACATTCAGTTGGATCCCCTTTTTTGGGAATAGGCACAAATATGGATCTCTTCCAGTCAGTTGGCCAAGTAGCTGTTTTCCTAATCTGTTCGCATAAACATGTTAACACCTCCAGTGCTGCATCTGTTTGTTGAAACATCTCTATTGGTATTCCATCAGTTCCTGGAATCTTGTGTTTCACCAGTTCTTTCAAGGCAGCTTCCACTTCATCCTTCAATACCATTGGTTCCTCTTCATAGGCAGCCTCTTAGAGTGGTTGGTCATCTACCAATTGTCTTTTGTGTAATGACTCTGTGTATTCCTTCCATCTTCTTTTGATGTTTCCTGCATCATTTAATATTTTCCCTGTAGAATCTTTCACTACTGCCACTTGAAGCTTGAATTTTTTCTTCACTTCCTTAAGCTTGAGAAACACAGAGCGTGTTCTTCCCTTTTGGTTTCCTGCCTCCAGTTCTTTGCACATGTCATTATAATATTTGCTTTTGTCTTTTCGTGTTGCCTTTTGAAATCTTCTGTTTAGATCCTTAACTTCATGATGTCTTCCTTTTACTTTAGCTGCCCCACGTTCAAGGGCAAGTTCCAGCATCTCTTTTGACATGTAATGTGGTCTTTTCTTTTTTTCTTGTCTTTTTAAGAACTTTTTGCTTCCTTCTTGAATAATATCTTTTATGTCATGCCACAACTCTTCTGGTCTCCTGTCATTTGTGTCTAATGCATTAAACCTATTCTTGAGGTGGTCTGTGAACTCAGGTGGGATATACTCAAGGTCATACCGTGGCTCTCGTATACTTGTTCTAATTTTCTTCAGCTTCAGTTTGAACTTGCATACGAGAAGTTGATGGTCTGATCCACAGTCAGCACCTGGTCTTGTTTTGACATTTTGTACAGAGCTTTTCCATTGTCTCTTTCCACATATGTAGTCAATTTGATTCCTGTATGTTCCATCTGGTGAAGTCCATGTGTATAATCTCCGTTTATGTTGTTGAAAAAATGTATTTGCAATAAAAAGGTCATTGGTCTGACAAAATTCTATCATGCGATGTCCAGCTTCGTTTCTGTCACCAAGACCATATTTTCCAAGTACCCAGCTTTCTTCGTTTCCAACCTTTGCATTCCAGTCACCAGTGATTATCAGTATGTCCTGATTGCATGTTTGATCTATTTCAGATTGCAGAAGCTGGTAGAAATGTTCCCTTTCTTCATTTGTGGCCTTAGTGGTGGGTGCATTAATTTGAATAATAGTCATATTAACTGGCCTTCCTTATAGACGAATGGATATTATTCTATTACTGACAGCATTGTATTTCATGACAGATCTTGAAATGTCTTTTTTGATGATGAATGCAACCCCATTTCTCTTTAGTTTATCATTCCCAGCCTAGTAGACCATATGATTATCTGACTCAAAATGGCCCAGGCCGGTCCATTTTAGCTCACTGATGGCTAGATTGTCAATGTTTATGTGCTCCATTTCTCTTTTAATGATTTCTAATTTTCCTAGATTCATACTATGTACATTCCATGTTCCAATTATTAATGGATGTTTACAGTTGTTTCTCCTCATTTTGAGTCATGCCACATCAGCAAATGGAGGTCCCTGGGGTTTTACTCCATTTCTTTCATCACGGTAGACTCTATTTTGAGGAGGCTACTCTTCCCCAGTAGTCTTTTAAATGCCTTCCAACCTGGGGGGCTCATTTCCCGGCACTATATCTGACAGTGTTTCTTTGCTATCCATAGGGTTTTCAGTGGCTAGTTGTTTCAGGAGTGGTTTGCCAGTGCCTCCTCCCTAGTCTGTCTTAGTCTGGAAGCTTAGCTGAAACCTGTCCACCATGGGTAACCCTGCTGGTATCTGAGATACCAGTGGCATAGCTTTCAGCCTCATTGCAACACACAAGCCCTCATAGTGGGGCAAACTGACAGACATGTGGGGGTGCAACAAATTTGCCTAAATTGAGCATACATTGAGTTGTGTGTGACTATCTCCACATATTTCTCAGCATATACCCAGGGAACTTTTGACAACATAAAGTATCCAATACTAAGGAAAAGATACTTCTGGACTGTGTTCAGCTTACTTGTCAGGAATTACGAGAAAGGGTAAACCTTGTTGGAAAGCCACACCTAAGTTCTACAGTACTCATGTGAAGAATTTATGGTTTGAAATTATTTCCTGTGCTCTGTCATTGTTTGTGGAAGCATGTTACTGTAGTAAGATAATATTGGAAGAAACCTTGTTGAGGTAAGGCACACTACTGGGATTTGTCTTTTTTTTACCATTTAAAATGGGTAATTCTCAAGCTGAAGGTGGATATCAAATTTCTTTCCTCCTTTGTTATTATTAGGTGCTGCTGAGTTGGGTCCAACTCCTAGCGACCCTGTGTACAGCAGGATGAAACACTGCCCCACACTGTGCCATGCACACAATCTTTTTATGTTTGAGCCCATCATTGCAGTCATTGTGTTTCTTCTCATTTTGAACTGTGCCACATCACTGGAGGTCCCAGGGGCTTCACTGCATTTCAGCGTCACAGCAACATGCAAGCCCCCATAGCACGACAAGCTGTCAGACACATGGGGGGCTTTCCTCCTTGGATCTCCTAAAAGAAGGGAAGTGCCCAGATGTTTAGCAGATATTGCTGGAGTTACATGTGAGGGGGAACAGAAAGCTATGGATGGACAAAATAGATAAACTTTTGCCTTGTCTTCTTTGTTGCTGGTAAATTCCTCCTCCATCTCATAGGCATTAAGAACAAATTGTGTTGCTGGGTTATTTAGCAGGGTCAGTTACTAGTATCAGCATTCAGATAATTCTTGGTAACTTTGTCCTTAGTCAGATTTAATACTTTGAGATTCTGTGCATTTGTGGATAGATGACAAATATATACATAAATTTCCTTTGCCAATTATTCAACAAAATTTCTGAAAATTTCCTAGTATGGAGTCCAGAGTCCATCTGCAGCATCCTTTCCACAACCTGCCCCGCCTGCAGCTAAGAATACCTCGATGAGCCCTCGCCAACGCCGAGCCCAGCAGCAGAGTCAAAGAAGGTCATCCACATCACCAGATGTAATCCAGGGACAGCAGCCAAGAGACAACCACACCGATCATGGAGGATCCGCTGTATTGATTGTCATCCTGACTTTGGCACTGGCAGCTCTTATATTCCGGCGAATATATCTGGCCAATGAGTACATATTTGACTTTGAGTTATAATACTGTTTTGTGACTTAAGAGCTGCAACTCAGCTGCTTCATTAAACATTCTGCATTGGGTATAATCTAAGGATTGTTTACAAAAGATTATTTTGTATTTACCCTTCATTCCTTTTTCAATCCTTATAAATTCAGTGGAACTAGACATTCAGGCCATGTCCAACAGTGTGTCCTGCTTAGTTTAAGGGACTGGAAATCAAAGTTCCTTGTCTCACTGTTTGATCTGCTTCACAGAAGCGATAGCTCTTTGTTGTTTCTCATGCCTCACCTTCTTTTTCTGTAAATTTGAATACTTTTCTCCATGGTCCTTTGAAATTTTCAGATAAAAGGTGGTGTTTTAAGTTCCCATGAGTATTGCTAGGTACTCAATATCATTTTTTGAGTACTCTGTTTCTACTTAGGGAGAATGATGCCAGTATGGAAGAGTTGAAAAGGGAAAGCGAAACTCCTCAGATAGCTTCCTAGGACATGTGCTAGGATGGCCCACTCTGTGACTTTGTTTTGTTTTAAATATTCTTTGGTGAAAATAACTTTATTTCAGTCAAACATTTATGAGGATCTTTGTTACATCTTTGTTATTGGATGCTACTTGAAAAGAAAGTACTTTGTAACCACTTGAATATACTGTTAACCCTTCTCTCTGATATGCACACAGATTTTTTAAAAAGACGAGAATAGTCCCCCTTAGACCTTTGTCTTAAGGAAGAGAGAGTCCATGCCAGGAAAATGCTTGATTTTCTTCCAGATGTTAAGTGGGAGGATCTTAAAATTTGAATATTTGCTCTGCTTTGAATTGTATATCTTTTGAAATGTATTATATGCCTAGCTTTGTAATCACTATAAATTTTAATTATTCCAGGAATATGCATAATGCTGAATTATTTCATGTACCATTTCAATAGAAAAACTCAGGGCCCAAGTAACAGTGATAGAAAGTAGAAAACCTTTATTTAGAATTGGCCTTTTAATCAAAGCCCGTGAAAGATTTTCAGTAAAAAAACCCAAAAAACAAAAAACACGTTGCTAGTGCTGGCCAGATCTAGAGGTGCTAGTAGATAATTTTGTTGTCACAGTGCCAGGTGAGACCACATAATCACAGAAAACATTACCTTTAGCATGTTCCCTTAGCATCATTGAGGGAATTCCTAATGAAGATTTTATTTTTAAATATAGGCAGTCTCTGGCTTTCAAATTGGTTATGCTCTAAAAGTGCATTTCTAAGCTAATTTTTTAAAAACAACTCAACACTGTAAATGGTATTTAGGTATTAGACCAACCCACAAAAGTTGACCAACAAATATCTTGTTTGGAGGAGGACATTCATAAAGTCCTTATGTGGTTTTAACTAACTGAAATTATGGGCAAGATAAAAACAATTCATAAAATCATTTTAAAGGCAAATTTAATTTTTACTCTTATTATGGGACTTCAGGTCTATTAGCCATCAGACATAATTTTTTTCATTTGATAGCCACTTTTCTCTTATGTCTACATCTAAAATAAAAACATTTTGTGTACTGCCATATAATAGTTGGGAGAAGGACTTGGCA